>VYZS01043670.1:11915-46807 GCA_013400695.1 Neodrepanis coruscans | reverse complement strand
CCTGGCTCCGCGCTGCTGCTGCTGCTCTGCTGCCGCCGCTGGCTCGCCTGGCGCGGTCGCCCGCAGCCCCGGCAGTTCCTGCCACGTGCCGTGCGAGCACAGGGCAGCCCCAGCACTGCCCCGCCGGCGGCTCCGTTCCTGACGCAGTCCCCTCGGGCGCGACAGCCCTGGGACTGCGGGACAGCCCCGGCGGGGAATGGGGGGGGACGGGTTTATTTCCCAACCTACAACACCAACCAACCTTTACACACTTCCTTACTGTTCTGGTATTGATTACTTTGTTATACTGACTTGGTATATTAGTATTTTGTACATCTTAGGTGAAAGTTAACATTATTGGGCTATTTATAATTCATTTGGCAGCGAATCTGGATAAAATCCACGATGAGGAAATTTCAGAAGCTTCTGTGACTTGTGAGAATGCTCAATGGGAATGATTGCTCTCCCCTATCTTTGAAACAAATGACTGCACAGTAAACCCAAGAAAGGTTGTAGCTCTTCCCCGGAGGGAGCATACATGGATCTCCTCCCACCCTCTCGAGTGCTCCATGCAACCTGCAGGGAAAAAACCTTTGAGACAACTTCTTACTGTATTAAATTTGGCCAATAGATTAAAACATGGAGGGGCTGACTGCCAGACATATGTGCATATGGATATGCACAGAAATGTCTTGGTTTGGTAAATAAAACTACTTGTCAGGCATTAAAAATCAAAATGGCCTTAGTAAAGAGCAGAAAAACGTGAACCTGTCCACATGAAATTTCATGTTTGCAAAACTGTTTCTATCTCTTATAAGGTGATAAAGACACTATTTCTGTGGGCTTTATGAATTCAAACTGTAATAGTATAACTTTTGTAGATATGAGCTGAAGATAATGCGTTTAATTGATGGCATCTGCTTGGTTATCTTATAAGGAAATAAAAATAATGAGATTCTTTAGAAGACACTCTAATAATAGGCAGATCTTTCTAGATCAGTGTTGCAGGAGATGACACTTTCTAAAACATATTTTTTCATAATAAGAAATAATAAAATCAGGGCAAATTCTTATAAGAAGCACATATTTCAGCAATATGAAAGAAAAAGTGTGATTTAAATGATTAATTTCTTGTGACGATCACCTATTTTTTACTTTCTCATAAAAAAAAATTTTACTATTTGCGTCTGCATAAGGCCATTAAGAAACAGGGATGATTAACAGTAGCCACCTCTCCCCTATTACAAGCATTTACAGGCTGCTATTTGACCCTCCAATCTGGCAGACCAGCTCTTTTATAGCTTTTTACTCATGACATTGGTGTGGGAGTTTTCTGAAGCCAGAGCCCAATGTGTGTGAGCAGCTGTTCTGCTAGGGATCACTGATGATCTTTGTGTGAAAAAAGGTGATTCACTAGAAGATTAAGTGTATAGTTGCCCTACATACAAGTCACATAACTGACATATATCCCTTTGTTTATTCTGGCAGATCTATGAAGAGATATAGATGGGTTTCACCTCAGATACTTCAGTGTGTCCCCAGGGTCTTGCTCTGTCCAGCCAGGCCAGGATGGGTTTCCCACACTGTCTTTACGGAGTGTAACTAATCCCTCAGAGTAACGCTGATATTACTCTTGCATTGCAAAATTATTCAGTCAATAAGTGGGGCTCAGTGTCTCAAGCCACTAAGGTGCTTAGGATACTCATGGCCTTTGGCAGATTCTTCTTTTCATCTTGAAGCTGGAACCTAGAAACTTGGCCTCAGAGAAGCCATGTAGAGTCATGCCAATGTTTGGCCCAAGGAATGACTTACAGTAAGCAGCCACTAAGCATCATGAACACAGCATCTCTGGGTATCAGGACATGGGTGTTCTCATATCTGTGTGCAAATCCCAGCTGTCCTGGTAAGGGGTTTAGGATTCTTTTTCTCCCTCTCTCTCTAGATCCTTGAATACTTCAAATGTTTCTTCAGGAACTCAGCAGTTTCAATTCTTGGGAGGACAAAGAATTTCCAGGAAATAGTTATTAGCATATTATCTTTGGCTGACAAAAATCTTACATCTGAACTCCCTTTGGCTGGACAGTTGTAAGGTATCATGCATTCAGAGTGTCCCAGCAATCCTTCTTAAAGAACAGTGGCAAAAACTGCTTCAGACAAGATGTTGTTCTGCACTTTGCATTAGTTTCGCTTAAAAAAAAAAAAAAGTGTATTATGTGGGTTTTTCTTGGGTCTAGCAAGAAATATGACAAAATTCTGATCCTAGGGTACATTTATTAGTTTTCAGACTGGAAACTGTAATGGTAAGTGCCAGGGTAGCTGTCAGTCCAGATATAAAGGCCTCACTATGTGCTCTGCAGAATTATTTTTAATTAAATTTTGTACTCGTGCAGATATATGTAGCTAAGATTTGTTTGGTGCTTAGGTATATACAACAAATAGAAGAAAATTTATTTTTGATCTGATAACAAATAATGTCTCCTTAAATACTAGAATTGTAACTGTTTTTTTTCAGTGTATTACAAGCTTTTACTTAATGGATTTTATGTGCTATATGTTTAGATAAGATGTGCATTTATAATTGTTTGCATCATGAACAAAGTTGAAAGATTAGCACCCAGTTGCTTGGAGGACTGAAAACCCTGTCTCCTGAGCACATTCCCACTGAAAGTCTTTAAGCAGAAATGCTTTTTCAGGGTTTCTAAGTGTGTTCTCCTCCTCCACTCTCCAGGGGTGAGCTCTGAATGTGCAATGAATTTCAATCACCACTCTGTGATCACTTGTTGAAGATGGTTTGTCTGTATGATAGTCTCAGCACATGTTCTGACACTTGGGCATGGTCCTGTGCACGGCTAAGACTGGATAATCCTTTTGAGTCCCTTCCAACTTGGTATATTCTGTGATTCTTTCTTTCTGTGAAGTTAAAATCATGCCCTGTGATATAGCTTTAACCCCTCAGGAGACAATTCTCAGAGAAACAGTGGATAGTTTCACCTGTAGAAATACTAGGATTTAGCTCTTCTGTTCTTTGTTTCTTCAGGGGCACACTACATTGAGTGGTTTTCCATGGTAAGTAGGGAATGTGGATTCACTTCCTTGTCACTTACTCCTAGCTATGCTAGAACTGTCTCAGATCTGCTATGCTACAGCCTTTACATTCAAAAAGTAATTGGTATACTATTCTGAAAAAGGTTACTTTTATGTTTGCATATAAATTCTATGTGCTTCCTAACAGTTGTTGTACTGAAGATTACCAGATACACTCCTTCTGATAGAAAATATGGATACTGGCAAGTTATATAAATAGATTAGAATTTGTGATAATTTCTTAAGTTTTAAAAAAGCTATCAGTAACCACCCTGATCTTAAGCCTGTTTTGACAAATCAGTTGGTGCTAAGGATTGTGATAGCCTTGCTTGCACTCCTAGCCTTGAAGTTTCACCGTAGTTCTTTGCATCCCTCTCTATTTTCTTTCTTTGAGCTATTCCAATGTGACTGTGTATTTCGTTCAGACTACAACTGAAGGTCAGCATCTGTCAAACTTAAACTTTGCCTTGGGAAAGTCACCGATCTGCTGGAATTTCACAGTGAGTCTGGAGTTGATAAGTAAGCTTAGGTCAAACTTTCATTTCTGGATTACTCCAAGCAGGCTGTGCCAGAGCACATTTGTGCTCTGCACATTTGCACAGACAGCTCAGATCAGGTTTTCATTCTTGACTGTAGCCTTAAGTTTCAGCAAGCACACCATTTGAGTGAGTTCATATGAAAGCATGGCAATAATCACCTAAGGAAAAAAGTATGCACTGTGCATGAGTCCTGCATGCTTTTGTGTTAAAGGAAGCAATTACAAATGAAGTGCAACACTGTTTTTATAGAAAGGTTGGGGATCACTCACCCTCATAAGAAAGAATGAGATTGAATAAATGTTTAACTATAATTTGGGATGGAAGGTGGGAGAAGGGGTGTTTATCTGGTACTGACATGTACAGTGATTTATGTAGTGTGTGGCATAACAAACCCCAGACATAAATTTTCTTCTCATACATTTATCAACATAGCAATGATAGACTGCCAGCAGAATTGCCACACTGGTATGGTAACATTTATCATCTCAGTTCATGTGGGTTACATGGATTGCAATTAAAAAAGCTACACACATATATATAAACACAAACATGCATATTAGAGCACATAGATATTCTCATGGAAATTCCTGATTTTTTTTAAAAAAGTCTGTACTATCTTTCATAATAGTTGTTTTTACTTCTTTAAAGTCACAGACTATTGAGCACCTACTACACCTGCCTTCCTTTCTAATTTACAGATCCTGAATCCTGTGATAGAAGGAAAGATGGAGGGAGGCAGGGAGATTCAAAGTCAGATAGCTCTAACATGTAAGCTGCAGGAGTGAATTCCCTTGGATGATCGTCAGGGGCCTGGTGTAGCTGGATCAGAAAATAGAACAGGAAAAATAAAGGGTAATAGTTTTCATTTGCCTGTTATGTTCAAAACTCCTAAGGAAAAGCCAGCAGAGAAGTAGAGCAAGTTCAGCTCTTTGAGCTGGCTGGAATGACAAATGTGTAGATGGGATCCAGTGTCGCTTTCCTGCACACAGAGACAGAAGGAACCATTGGGCTTATCAGGATCCTTATCTGCTATTCTGAAAACTATTGCTTGGCTGTTCCTTTTTTTGTGCATCACTTTGATCATTACCAGTCCCAGCACCGAACAATTCAGGATGGCACTGAGATATCCCCCATGTAGTTTCTTTGCATATGACAGTCCTGATATTCCTGACATGTGACGGAAATCTCACTACATGTCAGCTAAAAAAATGAAAAAAAAAAAAAAAGAAAAAACCCAGTGATTCACAAGCTTGTGAATAATCTTGAAGCATTTTACCTAGGATGAGGCAGCTAGCTGAGTTCATTATTAATTACTCACATTTGTTTCTGCAATAGGTAGCCTGCCAGAGGTCTCCAACACTTGGGTCCAAAAGGCGACTTTCATGTACATTTGCCTCCAGTATTTTTGTTGAGTTTATGCCATCTCTCATTTCTCTGACAGAAAATCACTGTATTTCAAAGCAGAAAATTCCATCTGCTGAATGGGAAATGAAATTGTAGAAAATGTCAATGCTATTTCTTTTGTCCATGATCAGGGAGAGGATTTCCATTCAAAAAGTACTGTTGCAGACCTTGAGAGATTCAGATAGGCTGTTTTTTTCTGAATCCTTGACACTAAAAGTTAGTAGCAGCAAAATAAAAACAGTTGGTCCTGCCATGAGTGTCATGCAGGTAGCCCATTGGGACCTATTCGTCCCATGGGTATGTAACAGGCAGGTCCATGGAGTGACTCCTATTGACTTCAGGAAACTCTGGATCAAGGCTGAGGGCTGTGCACAAGTTCCCTGATGATCACAGCTTTTCACAGAGCTCAGTGCAGCTCCAGTACTCCCACAGATCAGCAGGTGGGTTCACAGTGTGCAGCTGGCTCCCACAAAGCCCGAAACGGAGGCTGGCTCTCTCCTGCTGGAAGGCATAGGACTCCCAAACAGTGTCATGAGGAGACAAGGAGGCTGCTGCAAAATAACATAAAGCTGCAAAGGGATGTCACTGCAAAAGCTTAGACATTGTACATCGAATAGTCAGTTCCCCAGTGGAATACAGATCCCACTCTGTAATAACATGCCTAATTTGGTGACTCACTTGTAGCAACTGCTCATTAATTTGTCCAAATATTTTCCATTTTCTACACTCACAGTTTCTCCAGCTTCTCTCACTTGTAGACTACCCATTCCTGAAGAGCCACGATGAGGCTTCTGTGAACTGGAGAGGCTGGTGGTGAGGAGAAGGTGCCCATGACCATGTGGAAGAGTGGGACAGCCTACCCCTGCCCCAGAAAGGCAGGACTGTCTGGCACAGGAGGACAAGATGTCAGAAGGAGGCAACACATAGGGACTATCTGGGACATCAGCAGTGTGCTGAGGAATCAGGAAAAAAACCCTAAGGTTGCAGGGTAGTATGACCTCAAGAAATCTGTCTTTTAAAAAAGAAAAAACCCTAAATAACTAGAGAACTAGAGAAAGACTGCACAGTAGTAACTCCAGATCCTAAAGAAACTAGTAACTCTAGTGGAGATAACTGGGTAAAAAACCTTAAGCAAATACATGATAAAGAGGAAACCTGACAGCTTATTATTTTATTCTGGGATTTCAAGAAAACTATCTAGTGCCTGACATTTGAAACACACAAAACTTCAGAAATTTCAGAAAAAACAGCAAGATGCAGCCAGTACCGTTTATCCATTTGTCAAAATATCAAAGTTGCTTTTCAAAAAATTCTCTGACACTGCAGCATTTTTATGACCCTTTCAGTGCCTTAATGTCTATCTACGCCTGGTGTTTTTCTTCTGGGGTATATCTTGGAAGGAATGAGGAAAATTGTACTTTTCTTAGAGGGCTCACAAAGTTTTGAATATTGTGATCCCAAGTCAAAATATATTAACTGTCATGTGTTACAATTCCTAACTAAGGTTAATGAATTCCCATAAGCAGATTTAAGAGACAAACAAGCTCAAATGTTGAATTTTAAAATGATAATTCAATTTTATTTAACTATAAAATAAAGCATAGAGAAAGAGAAGGAAAAGACAAAGAAAGTTGGAAAAAAGGCTAAGAAAAAAAGAAGCCTAGAAAAGAGAAAGACTGTTAAAATAGTTGGAATATAGCAAGGTGTTTCGATGGTCTCAGTGGTTGCTGGTCTGCCATCACACATCTGTGTGCAGCCAGACTTCGGGGTTTTTCTGCTGAGCTGCTGATTCTGGGCATTGCTGGAATTCATTTCACGTCTCGTCCAGAGAGGGAAAGCGTTCTTCTGTAGCTCTGTTTTCCCAGTTCAAGTCTTCTGGGTAGCAAAGTCTCTCTGCCGTACACGTGGGCTCGCTGGCCATGTGGGAGCAGGGAGAAGCTTGTGACAAAGTTTCCTCTGCAACTCATATTTCTGTATCGAACCCATGTCCAGGCTTCTCGGAACTCAGGGTTCTAGATTCCTCAGCTCACTCATGAATTTTAGGTGGATTCAGCTCTCTCAGGTGTGCAGCTATCCTCCCTTCTCAGCAACAGCATCTCAGCTTTCAAGGCATGTCCATCTTCAGCAACCAACTGCATGGCAACTGAGTACCAGAGGAAAATTTGCAATAAGCTGGTTTTGCAATAGAGGAGTGGTGAGGAGAGAGGAAGGGGTCTGGGGCAAAGGGAGTTTTGCAGCACTCTCCTTCTGTTCCTCTGACATGAGTTTATTCGAGACAGTGAAGAAGCAAATTTTAAAAAATAGTCCGCTACATCATGTCTGCTTTTATGTCAAACTATGAGACAAAGTGCTACAGCAGAAATTAAAAAAAAGTACCAGATTTCCTTTTTTGCCTGATTTTAAGAAAAGTACACCAAGAGCACCAAATAAATCCTTATTATGTTACTTTTCTTACAATAAGATTAGCGAGAAAATAGTTTAGCAGATGAAAAATTCTTCTTCCATCATAGATTAGTTTGTAGGCTCTGATAAAGAGAGTGGAGGAATTCCTCTTGTCTTATGGAAATCTTTCTTCATTAAAATTATAAATTTTATTTCTTAATATTTTCTCTTTTTTGTGTTGAAAAATGATGGTTGCTGAAGGAGTCATACTGTCTTTGGTGGGGCATTATTAACCTGGTCTTTGGGAAACTTCAGTTCAGTAATTGAGCCATCTCTCACCTCTTCATGGAGTTGATGAACCAGAGAACAAAGCCTCCTGCCAGAGTTGGGATATCTTTTGCACCCCTGCACACCCAGCACAAGGCAGAGGACAGGCAGCGCAGGCCTCAGTGCTTTGCTCACAGAATGTTGAATGAGGAACTTCTCTTCTTTTGCATGTGGGTGGATCTGAGGCTGCGGTGGGCTACCCCAGGGTGGCAGAAGTGCTTAGCTGCTGTAACCAGTGGGCAGGTGCCCTGTGGTGCCCTTCATCATTCCATTTCAGTCTTGTGTGAATGAAATCTGCCAGCAAGAGCAGCAGGGCATGGACACCTCACCTTTCCCCACCTCTGTCAAAAGAGGTGTCTGGTGCACATCATTTCCTGGGAATCACAGCTCAGCAGGAAATCCAGTCAATAAAAATAAATTGACACCTACAGTGATAACAGTCAGAAAGCACCGATGGAACCATAAAGGCAGGAATAAGTGTGATCATTTTGCCCTTTCAGTTTGGACTGCTGATCCCATAAATCTCTTCTTTCTTCTTTCTCTCTTTCTCCTT
This sequence comes from Neodrepanis coruscans, assembly GCA_013400695.1. Taxonomy (NCBI): domain Eukaryota; kingdom Metazoa; phylum Chordata; class Aves; order Passeriformes; family Philepittidae; genus Neodrepanis; species Neodrepanis coruscans. Next base: position 38,539 of record VYZS01043670.1, on the reverse strand, counting down.
TTTTTTTCCCGGGTGTCCTTTCACTCCCCTCTTCACAGTCCTGTTTAATCTTTCTATTTCTCTGTTTTTAATCTGCCCAAAAAGAGCCTTTAGACCTTTCCAACAGTATTGTTAGATAGGTAAAGCAGTGGAAAACTTTATTTTCATCAATGCTAGCTCATTTTACCCTCTTTCTCCTGATAAGCTGTTCAGTTCAAGACACATGAGGGAGCCTGCCACACTTTCTGAAGTGACCAGAAGCAAATCTACAGGGGTTTAAAAGGAAAATGCAGAATGTAGCAGGTGGCAAAGGCCTCCTTGGAGTAGTACACTACTGCTTGCCATATTCCTACATTAGCTCTTCGAAACAGATCACTTGGATTGGTTTGCACTATGGTCATTTTGCACAGTCCTCTCTCCCAGAATAGACTTTATGAAACTCTGATGAAGTAAGTTCTCAGCTCAACGTTTCTGAAGTGGACAGCTCCAAACAGGACAGCTCTGATGGGACCGTGGTTAGAAGTGCAAAGGCAAACCTCCGTCAGCCTTAGTCTGAACGTTTGCATAGTTGAAGACCGATGACTTTGCTTGGTCAGCAAGAATGAATTCCGTACTTAGCACACATAAGTGCAGAGGAATGCCTCTGCAGAGAACCGACTGTTTCTCACCTGTGTTGTTAACATGACAGTCTGACTTCCTAGTCCACACTTTTCTGCTTTATTTCTGTCTTGGAGGCAAAAGTTCAGGCCATTCAAGCACCTCCTTCCACCACTGTAAAGGTTCATTTTCTGTCTTGCTTTCTGTGACATCTGCCACGACAGACACCAGTCCCCTCCTTCTGAAGGGGCCTTGCTTCAGATATATGACCAGACATTGAAAACGAGTCGACATCTCCTGTGTAGTGTGTGAAGGAAGCCCAGAGTGTTTCTGTGACGGTGCCTTCCCAGACCTGCTGCCTTCGCTCGCTGGCCCCGATTCCCGCAGCCTGCCCTGCCCTCTAGTGCCGGTCGTGTCGGCTGCCTGTGCCTCCCTCTCCCGCTGAACGACACTGGCTGTGGCTCCGGGCAGAGGCAGGATATGGGAAAACTCAGGAGCCTCGTGGCAGGGCCCGGAGCACACTGCCAGCTACTATGGACCATCACCTCCGTGCCTGGGGATGGTGAGTGCCTGGAAGTAGAAAATGTAGATTTGGAAGAGCAGGCTGGCCGGAGGAGCATGGCAGGGATAGGATGGGCTTAGGCTTGAAAGAGGGACAAAGGGCAAAACTGCCATCAGAAGGGGGATGCGAAGGGGCTGCCGATGGAAGGGGGAGGCTACAACTCCAGACTTAGCATGTTTCCCCTAAGTCTAACCCTAGACCTTTGCCACAGCTGAGCTTTGACCCTGACTGCTGAAGTTAGCCTCTCTGAAGGGTGGTGTAAACCCTGGCACAGGTTGCCTAGAAAGGTGGTTTTGAAGACATTCAAAAACCTGAGTGGATGTGGTACTGGACAACATGCACTGGCTGGTTCTGCTTAAGGAGGGGGATTGGACTAGAGGATTTGAAGAAATCCCATCCAACCTAAATGATGCTGTTATTGCTGGTTTTAAGGATACCTAAATTTATCAACATCTATGAAAATAATTTCTATCATTCCACTTCTTGAAAAATTCTATCAGCAGAATTTCTTTGTGTGCAAATGCCTTTAACTTGGTGTGCATGCATGTATATCTTTGAGACCTCCTTTTAGTCTTAGTGAAGTCTGAGAAAGCCTTGCTTTTCTTTTTTTGTTTTTTTTTAAATTTCATGGTTTTCTCTTGAGTTTTGTACTAAGAACAGAACTAAGACCAAGAATTTTAGTCCAGAAATTCAAATCACCATTTTGCTTTAATGCTGTAGTCAGTAATCATGGATATATGTCCTACACTGCAGTAGAATAAACCTTTTGTCTCTGCTGAGCACTGAAGTAGAGGATTTCCTAGTAACTGCCTTAACCCTTCTTATGTGGCAACATTTGTTTTTTTCTTCCCCTTTTTCATTAACTTGGTTTTGAGCTGGGGGAGAGCATACAGCTGAGAGAGTTATGCCAACTCTATCTTTGATTTCAGAGATTTCAGAGATGCTTTGAGCAGCTATAAACAGAGCTGCTAGTTTATTTCATTATTATGAGAGAGCTTATAATTCCCTACCTGGTGTGATGGAACCCACAGATAGAATTAGGACTCTTGCTATATTTTTCTCAAGCCTCATTTTAAGTGCAGTCCATTGTGTTTTACCCATTTGTAGCCATTTTCACAAAGTCACAGAATATGCCAAGTTAGAAGGGACCCACAAGGATCACCAAGTCCAACTCCTGGCTCTGCACGGGATGATCCCCAAAAGTCACACCATATGCCCGAGTATTGTCCAAATGCTTCTTGAACTCTGTCAGGCTTGGTGCTATGACCACTTCCCTGGAAAACCTGTTCCAATGCCCACTCACCCTCTGGGTGAAGAATGTTTTTCTAATATCCTACATAAATCTCCCCTGGCACAACTTCAGCCCATTTCCTCAGGTCCTGTCACTGGTCACCACAGAGACGAGAGCAGTGCCACCCCCTCCTCTTCCCGTCACAAGAAAGTTGTAGACTGTGATGAGGTCTCCTCTCAGTCTCCTCCTCTTCAAGAAGAGACCAAGTGACTTCAGCCACTCCTCATTCCCCTCAAGGCCCTTCACCACCCTTGTTGCCCTCCTTTGGATACTCTCTAAGAGCTTAATATCTTTCTTACATTGTGGCACCCAAAACTGCACACACTATTCAAATTGAGGCCACACCAGCGCAGAGCAGAGCGGGACAATCGCCTCCCTCGACCGGCTGGCAATGCTTTGCCTGATGCCCCCCAGGACCCTCCTGGCTGCCAGGGCACAGTTGACTCATATTCAACTTGCCATTGACTAGGACCCCCAAGTCCCTTTCTGTGGCACTGCTTTGCAGCATCTCATTCCCCAGTCTGTATGTACATCCAGGGTTGTTCCATCCCAGGTGCAGAATCCAGCACTTTCCTTTATTGAACTTCATACAGCTGGTGATTGCCCAGTCCTCTAATTTGTCCAAGTCTTTCTGCAGGGCCTCCCTGCCTTTGAGGGAGTCAACAGCTTCTCCCAGTTTTGTGTCACCTGCAAACTTACTTAGTATCCCTTCCGGTCCTGCATCCAAGTCACTTATGAAGGTGTTGAAGAGCACTGCACCTAAGATGGAGCCACAAGAGAGAGGCTGCCAGTCTGATGTTACCTCATTCACTATTACCCTTCTTTATACCCATGAGTGCCTGCATCTGCCATTGCCACTAGCTGGTGTGAAGACATTATTCCTAGAACACCTGTTGCACAGTCCTGAAAATCCCCCAATAGAGAGGGCATTGTTTTTATTCTCTAAGACAAATCCTGAGCACTTAAAATCTTACTAGAATGTCTGGTATTAAAAATTAGCCAGGGTCCAGCATTAGGTGATAAGTCTTTTGAGGGCAAGGGCAATATATTTATTTCATGTGTCTGCAGGACCTAAGTAGCTACTATAGCTGGGGAATGCCATATGATTGAAGATATTGCCATCATACACACAGCTAAATATATGAATGACAGGTTATTATCTCTGAAATACTGAAACTCCAAATTAATGTGACAGTGCCAGATAAATTTATTAAATATACTTCAAGAGGTCATTTCCCTCTCTGTATCAAGCCAAGTGTTCTTCTGAACACTGAATAGCTCTGGCCAGCTACCAGACAGATGATCCATTCCTCTTTCAAACTTATTGAAATGATAATACTGAAAAGAGCACTACCTGAATTCCAGCTGAGATCTAAAACATGCTGCAGAAAATTGGACCAATGAGTCAGCACTTTTCTATTTTATTCTAAATTAATTTCATACTAAAATGAATATACTCAGATGGGCACAGTAACAGGATGTTGGCATTTTTGTCCCCAAGGGAATGGTGACTCAATAATGACCCTACTTTCATCTGATCCACAGATAAATCTGTAGCTGATGCTATGCAACGTAGATAGCTGAGTCAGAAATAAGGCTCTAAACAGATCTGTATTTTGCAGCCAGAAGCTGATGAGAGCACACCAGCATGCAAGGACAAGTTGCCAAATATCAAATAACTTTAGTACCACAAATAAGAAATTGAGAAATGCCTTCCAGGCAGCTCTGCATTCAAGTGAGCTGGTCAATGCTAATACTTAAACACAGCCGTGCAAAAGTTTGTGTTAACTTTAACCTAAGACTTTACCCCAAGTCACCTTCTCTTCCCATTCTGTCAGGATCTGCAGATGCATCTCAGCAGATCCCACTGACTTGTGCACCTTCAGGTTTTGAACTAGATCTACTCCTACAGCAGGTGGTTCTTCATTATCCCAGTCCCAGCCTTTGCCTTCTGCAACTTGGGCAGTGTGGCTTCAGCAGTTGTCAACGAAGATCAAAGGTAAAAAGCCATTGAGAACCACAGCCTTCTCCATAAGGTAAGGAGTCTAACATTTCCTTCTGGAGAGGGCCCACATTTTCCCTAGTCTCCGTTTTATTACCAATGTACCTACAAAAGCTTTTCTTATTGTCCTCAACAACCCTGGTATGACACAATTCTATCAGGGATTCAGCTTTCTCAACCTGATCCCTGGCTTCTCAGATAATTTTTCTGTATTGGTCACCCATGCAGTTTTTGCTTGACTTTCTCCTTGTGAGAATGCAATGCTCCTAAGCTCGGAAGAGGTGATTCTTGAATATCAACTAGTTTTCCTGGGCTCTTCTTTCTCCCAGGGCTTTATGCCATGTTACTCTACCACACAAATCCTGAAGAGGACAAGGTCTGCTCTCCAGGATAGTAAGCTTGCTGTATTCCCTGCCCTGAGGATCTCAAACTACATCATTTCATGGTCACTGCAGCCCAGGCTGCCCTTGAGCTTCACTCCCCACCACACCCTTCTTGATGATGACAACAATTCCAGAGATGCATCCTGATGACCTAAATTTTCACAGGAACACTTGTGTAGCCTCCCAGGAGGAAAGCTCTAGACACTGACCTAGACTTCACTTCTATTTGATGACCACAATCCCTGTCAAGCAGCCATCTCCATCTTGTACTAACATTTTTTTCCTCATTAAAACCTGGAAGTGTTGGAATTTCTAATTTTTAATGGTTTTAATTAATGGTCTTAATTACTTGTTTTAATTAATCATAAGCTGTGTTAGGCCTTAAACTACTCTTATCCAGCTTTTAGCAAAAAGTTGTCATAAGCGACTTTTGTGAGAACATAGCTTGGGAAAAGTACTAAAACTTTAAGTTTTGCTAAATTAACCTTGTTATACTTCAATGAATAAAGCTTGGGAAAGAAAGATATGTTGTTGAAGTTGGACATCTGGAAGGACATTTTTCAAAAACCAGAAGATAAACAAGAAAATGAACAAAAGCTTATTTGTGTTGGGAAAAAAAGATATTAAAAAGACTAAATATATGGACTCACTATTAATGAAAATGTGAAAGTAATAACCAATAGCAGGTAGAATATAGATGAAATGAAAGAGAATTATGTAATTTAGAACCAGTAAACACTAATCTATTTGTTTGCTAAAATGTCTAAATAGGTTAAAAAAATACTATTGACGTCTGTGTGGGGACTGGGATTCTGCCAGTCTTTCACACACACATTTGGCCAGAAACAAAGTAATGCCTTCCTTTCTAATGCTACAAAGATAATGTTAGAGAGTTTCATTTATCCTGACACTTTTGGAGTATTTGGCAACAGAGGAAGTCAGTAAATACGGATTGTACATTGGTGGTGTGTACTTGTTTGAAATACAGGACACAGCAAAGTTTTGAAATAGGAAACACTCAATCCAGCCTTGAGCAGAGACCAGCCTCGTCTGGATGTCAGCCCCTCTCCTGATATCACCTAGACAGAGCAGCTCATGCTGCAAAATGTGTCAGACAAAGCTGAGGACCAGACTGAAGATCCAACAGCTTGTTTCAGACTGACCCAGCTGCTGGGTCTTCCAGCTGCCTTAGTACAGGGCTCCAGCATTGGCACCACAGGTTTAATTGCCGAGAAAGACTCACTTGAGAATTGCATTTAGCTAGAGCTTTTTTTGTGCTCCCAGAACCTCAAATAAAGGGAGACATAGCCTCTAAAGGGAGACATAGCTTCTAAATCCTTCCATGCCACAAGGGGAAAGGCACAGATATATGACAAAGCATCATGGAGAACAGCATCTCTGCAAAGGTTATGGCTTCTCTCCTTTTGGAGGAGCCTGTCTTCCTGCTGCTGTTCCCCATGTTGAAGATGCTGAGATGCATCCTGTTCTTCAGACAGCAGGTTTGCCACATCTGCAGTCAGACTGACATTTAGGTTGCTTTCCTGGAGGAGCATTTCACCAGGGCACAGCCTTGCAAACAGTGACCCAGTGTTGCATTAAGAAGGCTTCATTCCTACACCCAGATTCCCAGGTCATAGAAATCAGCAGTCAGTGGTGTGACATACTGACTAATACTGAAAGCTGGCTGAGAGCACCTGAAAATCTACACAGCAGAGCCACTGTCTTCCAGGTGCACTAGGCAGCCATGGGTGACCTATGTAAGCAACCTCTACTTTATTAATATTATGTTCCTTTGTGGTGGCGATAAGGGTGGCAATTTGTAGGCAGTTTTGTATGCGATCCCTTAAAACCAGAATCTTCAATTTGGCAGCATTGGACATAGGAGTCTCTGTGCCACAACTGCCCACAAGATATACAGGCTTTGTGTGCATGGTGCTACTGACCAGAGAATCCCGGAAACAAAGAAAGGCTATGTACAACTATACAAGAGCAGATGAACTCCCAAAATGGAGTCTTTTCTTTATTGCAAATCATCTGCTTTTATAGTACAAAGATTGGTTTGGTGAATACAGCCAATAGACAAAAGGAAAGGTGGTCATGTGTTATGCAGAGGAGACTAAGCCAGTGTCTTGGAGCGCACCAGATAACAAGACAATGTTTACATACCTAAGACATTATATCATAGTCTGGACACACTGTAATACAGCCTATTGTTATGCCACAGCAACTAGTTGCCTGCACCCAATTTCCTCCTCCTCAAGTGATTTCTCTCCACTGCTCTCCACGTGTATCTCTTCTGGTGCCTTTTGTCTTTTTTTTCTGCAGTCTGCTAGACAGCAAAGCAGTCCAGGATGGCTCAGTGCAAACTCATCAAACCAGACACCTCAGTGGGGTGTTTTGCAGAAAGAAAGACTCAAGTCCTGGAAGCATCATAGTATGACCAACTCAATGGCTCTTCCTAAGGAAGTGTTTGTGGCCTGTAAACCTGGTAGCAAGAGACAGTGAAAAATTATGCTGCTCAGGTTATGGAAAGGACTACACGATAGCAACCTGGGGGCTCTCTGTTGAGCCCTACTGCATGTCATAGGGGCCCTGCAAATCTCTGCAAACCCGTTCATTGAGGTTATTATCCATGGTTAGAAGGGACCAAGCAATACTCTAGTCACTGCTGGTAAAAGTTTGCTTTTCTCTGCTATAACCAATTCCTTTAAAATTGCATTTCCTAAAGAAAATGGAACTACATCACGCCTATCCTTGCCTTTATGGTTCCATCAATGCTTTCTGAATCTGCTATTGTAAGTGCTGATTTACTTTTATTGGCTGGATTGCCAGGGCTGCAGGCCCTGGAACTTTCTTGGCAAAGGCAAAGAGAGGCAAAGGGAGAAGAGGTGTTCAAGCCCTGCTGCTCTTTTTAGCAGATTTCACTCATCATCTTAATCTGTAGCTCTGTAAGCAACAGTGTTTTTGGTTCTATAGGTCAACTTAATTAAAAAGTTAACAAAACCCAAATATTTTCACATTTTCTCAGTGTCCCTGTTGTAGAGATGTGTATAATAGTTGTTTGCAGTTGATGAAACTGAATAGGATAGATAAAAGCAGAGGTTTAGTAGACATGATTAAACTAATATAATCTTTGTAGCAGCAGTCGGCATACAAATAAGCGTGGAGAAACACTTTTAGTCATGACCAGTGAAATTTCCAGCCCACTCATATGTGGGCTTAGTGTGAAATGTCACATTTTAAGAAAAATTTGCTCTCTTATTTTCAGAAGAAAATACTTATGAATTGTGTCAAAGATTATGCATTTTTCTGAGCTAAAGAGTACAGTCTTTGCCTCGCACAGGTCAGTAAAGAAGAAATCCTCCCTATAAACCATCACGGGGAGGAGTGTCATGGCAGCTCTTACACTGTACACAAAACAAATGTCTCCAGAGTCTCTGGGCTACTTTTGATCACAAAACTTGTTCTGAAAATGCCATTAGTTTTGGTCAGGGATTAGTAAAGGTCCTGAAAGAACTGGGAAAAAAATTGCACCTTCTTTTCAGTTCTATGTAGCTTAGGTAAACGGTGCATTATAATTTAGTCTTGTAAATTGGCATCCATTTATAAACTTACATCATAGAAGATCTTGAAACACACTGTCCTGAGGGAATTTTCATGTGTAGCTTTGGTAGGGATTCTTCACTGGAATGTAACCTCAACCATTAGATTATGAACTCTGCATTTGCACTCTATGGCTCTGTTCGTCATGGTGATATTGTTTGTATTGCTCTGAGCCTTGTACACCACAGTGGAGTTAAGAGAACATTTTCCTGGGCTGTCTGTGAACTTCCAGCACTTCCAGGAGTATCTTAACATACTGCAGTGTCAAAGGGCTGGATTTATACATAAAATTCCTCTTCTCACCTTCATCTTCTCCCAGGTAACAAGTGACAGGATGAGAGGAAATGGATTCACGTTGCACTAGGGTCAGTTTAGATTAGATATTAGGAAAAATGTCTTCACTGCAAGAGCTGTCAACTATTGGAGCAGACTGTCCAGATTGGATCTGGTGATCTTGGTCTTTTCCAACCTTAGTGATTCCATGATTCTATCTGCAACCTATTTCTGAACAAGACAACAGAATCACAGAAATTGTTAGGGTTGGAAGGAACCTCTAGAGATCATCTACCCTCCTGCCAAGGTAGGGTTACGTAGAGCAGGTTACATAGGAATATATCCAGGTGGGTTTTGAATGTCTCCAGAGGGAGACTCCACGACTTCCCTGGGCAGCCTGTTTCAGTGCTTTGCCATGCCTCAGCACAAAGATCAAAGGGAGAGTATCTTAAATATCACCAACGGAGTGAATTTGAAGGGGCATTATTCTGGTGAGTGTGAGCACCAGATTGAGTGGAATACCCTGGTGTTTTTTCAGCGAAGTGTCACCTCTCTCTGGAATGGCAGCTTGTCCCAAACAGGTGGACAAGAGAGCCTTGACCAAGTTCTTTGATTTGAGTTTCTGAAGAACAGACCCTGCTATTACTAACGTGGCCATCAGTAAGAAGTAGAATTTGTTACAGACTGAGCCCACAGCAGGAGTCACCCACGAATGGGGCAGAACGAGATGAAACTGGAGGACGATTCCTGTCGCGTCCCGTTTTTTTGTTGATGCTGCACTGCTCAGCGCCGGCGCCTGGAGAGGAAACCGGCCGGGATGAGTCTGGGCCGCTTACCGCCGGGCAGCGCCGCACTCCGCCCGCCGAGCGGCAGCACCGGCCCAGCGGCCGGGCCGGCTTCGCCCTTCGCCTGGGCTGAGCTGGGCTGGGCTGGGCTGGGATCGCCTCGCCTCGCCTCGCTGCCCGTTACGTAGGGCTCTTGCGGCCGGCACCGCCTTCCTCCCCGCGCACGGACATCCTTAATTTAGGACTTGCAGGGAATGGCGGTGCCAGCCCGCCCGGCTGCGCTCCCGACTGTCTATGAACCGGCCGCCTGCTGAGACAACGTAGTTTATCCAACGGAGAAGCGAATGCAGGGACGACTCGGTGTCCCCCTCTGTCAGCCCCCATTACTTGTCGCGGGTTAACTGGTGCGAACTGTGCCATCTCAGCCGCGGCACCGAACGCGGGGAAGCCCGGCCTGAAGAAGCGCAGGCTCAGCCCTCTCCCACCGGCCCAATCTGGGATGCGGGGAGCAGCCTGGGTACGGCTGGTACGGGGCTGAGGATGCCCCGTGGCTCAGCCGAGCGTATAGGCTGAGAGGTGGAGCGTGGGGAGATATAATCAGGTTGTGAGCTAAAGCAGGGAGCAGATTAAGGGGGCTTTGCATTTGCTACGGAGGGAATTGAAGGGGATGTGTACAAGCTTCTGCAATGTATTTATGTTTGGTATAATCTTTCCTCCCACCGCTTATGCACGTTGGATTTAATAGCACAAATGCAGGCCTTTGCCTTCGCCTTTCATAGAAACTTTTCATCACTAGAGGTGTCGTCACTGCTACAGCTCCATGCAGTCACAAGACCCACTGCAGTAGAGACGGAACATAAACCATATTTACATGCACATCTGAACCACAGTAATAACGGAGGCAGACACAGGCAAATGAAGCTGAGATTGTGCAGTCTTCTTGGGTCAGCCCTACTGTGCATCTTTCTGTACCCCCTCAGATGCTCTCTCCTAATCAATATGCTGTGTGTTAGGCACTCTTTATCCAAGTAGTCAAATTTCCATGATGAAACCACAAACAAATCTTTTAAATCCTGTCAGAGGCAGAAGACTCACTGGTGTTAGATGGCAGGGCTAAAATGTAAAGCATAAATTAGCAGAAAAACTCACAAGTCTTTTCTGCTACAGGTTGAAGGGCTGAAAAATCATGGACTTGTAGTGGTTCTGAAACTCATGTTGTAGGTCCAGCAGGGACAGGCTTCCAGATCTGGTATAGCATGTTCTGCTGTGTTTCAGGGAGTAAAGAAGAGACAATTTTATCTGTCACAATTATTTAAAACCTTTCATCTGAGAAAAACTCAAGATGAACATCCAAATAAAGGAGAAACTTTCTCTTAGATAAGTCATATTTTCTATAACTTCAGTAATAATTCTGAGTCAACATCAACAATACAGATTGATTTAAACTTTATATAAACTGAGTAGTGTCCCTACTAAAGCTGTAGGAAGCATTTCCCACCAGTTGCCCCCTAGCAGACCCCAGCAAGTGACTATAGAAGTTGTTCTCTTGGGATCTTTGCACAGGCACAGGAAGAAAGGGCCATGCTGCTTCAGGTCTCTTAAGGGTGGGCAGGAAAAAAACAGAGAGAGACAGGCTGCACCTGGGACTGGCCAAGTCACTGCTTTCAACTGTCTTCAGCAGCAAACATTAATGTGCCATAAAACTTCGGTGAGTTTATTATTACTGTTTCTCCTTTCTTCTGTTTAGCAAAATAGAAAGTATGCTATGTTATTTTTGGATTATCTGATTTGATCTACTCTGTACACCAATAGTTTTTGGTGTACAAAATCATGAGATTGCACCCATGATAGCCTATAAAATCACCACAAGATAAAGTCTGTGTGTGGCTGAATGCAAAGGCATGGATGTTTTTATTGCTAGTGGTCATCTGATGCATTGTTTTATCTGTGCATTTTTTAGTTTCCAAGTTATGCAGGAGGCCTAGAAAATAGAGCTGCCCATAAATGGGAGGTATGTTTTTGCATTCTTTGAAATGTCTTTGCATTTTATGGAGAAAATACTTTCTTTTTGTATCTGCGATTGTTGTGGGTTTTTCTTCTGTTAGCATAAGTTTATGTTGAATTCTCTTGCAGACTTTGTGCAATAAAGATACTTCTAGGTTTATGTTCCAAGGCATTGATGTTTCCTTTAATTTTCATGGAACTCGTCCTTAAGTATCAATATTTACTTCCTTGTAAGCTAAAACTATACAAGAAAACAAAAGATATTAAGCAAGTAAGTAGATCAAGAGTAGACAGCAAAATAATACAAATATAGCAGGACAGTGAAATAATTAACCCTAAGTTCATGAAACTGAGGTTCAACAAAGGCTTGCAGGCAGCCTGCCTAGTAGCAGTTATGTAATAGCAGTAATTTGTTGCCTTTCTGCAGAGCCCTTCTTTTCTTTTTTCCTCTGATAAAATGTTTAGTACACCTTGTACAGCGCAGCAGGGGCTTAAGCACATGAGCTAATTGTTCCACTGTTTGTACCTCAGCAACCCCAGGGCTCTCCAAATCCTGCACTTTGCAATATACAATAATCTCTGTATGGTCTGGAGTGGTTTTTAGGTCTGAAAAGTCATGGTGCTTCAACCTGAAAAAAGGAACAAGGAGTGACACCTGCAGACTGCAGTACCTGTACTTCATAAGAGTGGGTCACAGAGAGCATTCCAGCCATGGTGATTTATTAGTTTATCAATTCTATTTTACTTCTACTCATCCTCTTTTTCTGGACATTTCCCATGCAACCCAGGACTATGATCCCTGATACCTGTAGGACTGAAAAATGACACATCAAACAGATCTACATGTCATAGTCTGAGGTTTTTCTGCACCCACTCTCTTACACCAGTTTTAGACATGATTGCCTTCACCAACTAGGACTTATTCATGTAAAACCGCAACAATGGTATTATAATGCAGTGTTAGTATAATTCAGGAAGGGCATGGCTGCTAATTTTTTTTTTCACTTTCTGGTAGGAAAGCATGTAGGATGGAGGAGGATTAGCAGGATTAGGAAAGTAAATGTGGTATGGTAAGGTACTTACCTGTCTTTTCCTCATAGTTCAAACTAAGTGTTCCATATGGGAAACCTTCATGAGAATAGCCATTAACTATGCTGTCATCCCTTTGGTGTCAAAACTTTTTGTACAGAAATACAGACAACTTTTGTGAAAGCAGGAAATTTGACTCAATAAACACTAGTTTATAGGGCTTTCAGTCTTGTAGTTCTTCCTTTCCCACATCACCTCAAATTTCATTCCTCCTCTCTGAAGACTGCACAATATCCATTTTGGAGCAGAATGTTGGAAAAAACTTATTAAGCATATTTTTCCTGGCTAGATGACCTCACATGATTGTAGGCTGCTGTTCAGAAACATCTTCTTTCCAGAGAAGGATAGCGAGAGAGTTTTATGTTTCATACTTTGAATAGGACCTTATCAAAAAGTTGTAGAAGGGCTCTTGATGTTTAAGAGACAAACATTTCAGTTTGATGTCCTTAGTCTCACACTGCTGCATGTTGATCTGCTAATGTCATTGACAGACCAACCTGTACAGAATCAGCTGCACCTGATGTTGCCAGACCATGACACAATGATGGTTGGAACTTCTGCTAATATCATCCTTCCAGGGCCATTCTTTCCATCTACCTACAAGAAATCTAGTATGTTTTCACCGTCAATGAGTTTAAAGTTGGAAGTTTTCCTTGATTTGAGAGGGCAAGAATTAGTATTAATGATGACAGTCTTTGAGGAAAAAATGAAGATTAATCAGCAGTAAGATTAACCAGTTTTCAGAAAACTGAGGTGTGCCAGGGGAAATGAAAAGCCAGTCTGTATAAGGCCTGAAAGGCACAGAAGTGTTAAGACTCTGCCTGATCCTGGTTACTTTTCTCTGCTACACTTAAACTGAGAAATTATGGAAGAGGGGGGAAAAAAGGCAGGCTTTAGTTTTCTAACTCATTTATATTCTCATAAGATTATTTTGCTAATTTGGACCTTATTGTCCCATAAAATAAGTCTGCTAACTCAGGCTGCTATCACTGCAGACATATAAAGGCTTTGAAATCTTATTTTGAGTTTGGAGTATGAATGTCATTAACATGAAAAGTGCTTTCAACATAGACAAGTCTTTTATTGGAAGGGTTTAGATGTCCTCACAAAAGCACAAAAGCTGCATATGCACTGTAGACAATATAAGAGAGAAATGAGGTAAAAATGTCCCATTTAGTTTGAACAGAGCTTTTTAGGAAACAGCCAAGAAGAGCAAAAGCCAAGCTGAGATGCTTGAAAAATAAAATATGAACTGATATTACCAGAAGTTCAAGTCACAGTGAACAATAGAGCACGAAGAACTGTTGAATGTTTGCAGAAAAAAGAGAGGCAAAATGCCTAGATGATTTCCATGAATTAGCCACAGAAGTAGAGTCAAAGTGAGAAAGGAAAGAGATATTCTTAAGGGAGATAGATAACAACTTAGTGGACAATCTGGAGAAAGGAAAATGTCAGTTTCAAAACTGGTCCTTCTAGATTGTACAATGGAGGGAATATACATCTGAAGTTCAAAAAGATTGAATCAAGAATGGGATGCTTTAGAAGAAATGTGAATATTTTAGGGTGGAAATAGTGTTTACTGGAGTAACCGTAATTTATAAATAGAAGAAACTTGGATTGAAGGACAATACTCATAGAAAATATGACATACTAATACCAGCATGTAGTTCGTGAATCCTAGAAACTAAAGTAGGAGCCAGTTAGGAGAAAAGATAAATAATGCTATATTGTGTGTCTATGATATTACCTTAATCATCCTGACTTTTATATTAAGAATACTTCAACTAAAACCCCTGCTCATCTCCTGTATAAATATTGACATAAAATATGTCTCAGATCAATACCACATCCACAGGCTGTTATATGCCTTGTAATCAGACAAAATGTTTAGTTTGTTTCAGAGCCAAATCCCATGAAGTCAAGTTTATTTAGCATTCAGTCTAGTATTCTAAAGGATACCCTGTTGTCTCTTATATCTCTTCTCAAGGAAAAGTAATTCCTTTTTAATTAGGTCATTTCAGTCATGTGCTGCTACCATTACAGAGACTCTTCCTGGTAGGTAATGATGGATAAATACAGCATACCATTTAAGTAGGTTTGATGCTGGCATGGATATTTTAATATGCAAGCTGTAGAACAGGTAGATCCAATAGAATTTGAGAATAAAAATTCCTTTCCTGAGTTCTGTCTCAGTTCTGATCAAATCTAAGGCCAGCAGGCAAGTTAGGGTCACTTTTCCTAAATCAGCCAAGCAAGAGGACACAAATTGATATGAAATGCCTGCACTCAAGGCATTGAATAAAATCTGTTTTTCAAGTCTGTCATCATTCAGTGTCTAGAATTTTAACAAAGATCAAGTACAGTTATGTCATACAGATAATTCTGAGCTATTCACACCAACTACCTTATCCTTGTGTAAAGGAAAGCCAAACAAGAGAAGTGGAAGGGCTTTAACGGTGATGCTGATTGTTGTTCACCAGGAAAGGATTTGTTTCAGAGGAGATTCTGTTTGGCTATCAGTTAAAGGAGTTTAATTTCAAAAGCTATACAGATAATGCATAATAATATATTCAAGCAGAAAAATCAGAGATTGTCTTAAAACACCTTGTATATAAGACTGTTCGAACTTTAAAATGCCACTGTATATTTTTGCCCTTAATAAAGCATAGAGTGAGTTTCCATTATGTAATAGAATATTAAAAAAATCCATGGCTTTTGAACTTGGTTCTACTGCAATTCTTTGGTAAGGATAATTGCAGATTCTTTTACAAGAAATTATAAAGATAGTTTACTATTTGCATGCATCTGAGGCTGGAATATTATTTCAACCAGACAAAATATATAATTGAAAAAAAGTAGTAATTTGCTAGTGAAGCACCATATAGTTACTGTCCTGAGTGTCTTTCAATTTAGTATTAGCTTCTTGGGTCTGGAACAGTTTGATACATGGTGCATCAGGAGTAACCTTTTCCCCAGAACCCTTATTGTGGGGAAATGTCTGACTGCTGTTGTACATCACCTGTAAAGAACAATCATGAGGCAGAGACGGTGAGTTAACAAGGTCAGGGAGTGTACAACTGACTGTGCTGGTCTATATGCAATAAAAACCCTGTATTGCACAACTTGTAGTGGTGTTCAGAGCTCTTCTGTTTGCAGCTGTTGTTTCTGCCAATGATATTTATCAGTCTTTTGTCTTGTGTGCTGTCCCAGCTGCTCCTGCTCACAGGGACTTGTGCCTCATCCTAAACTCCATTATTCTGCACAGCAAAAAACTGATATGAACTGATGTTAATTGCATATAGTCAAATGTGTCTTTCAGGATAGAGATGGCTTTAACTTGGCCATACTAGACGGTTCTGTATCTATGCTTTCACAGATCTCCTAGCTGTGGGAGGAAGAGTGCTTGTACAAGCTCATGAATCTGACTAGTCACACCAGCACTTGGTGCACATGCAGGAAGCACAGCCTGCTCCCAGTGAGAAGCTGCTGTCCTGTGTGGACTGTTCCCAGAGTTCTTTCTTTCCTCGGCTTTTTAAAGAAGCTGGAACACATCTCATGACCAGTCAAATGAAACTTTTGATTTTGACTCCATGATTTCTGGACGTCGTTCTTATTAGCTACAGATCTCTTCACATTCTTACTTTCCCTATCAAGAGCTGCTTAGTCCTTCAAGCCTCAAACTGTGTTATGTGTTCTGCCTGTCATGGCAGAACTACTACCAATAATGTCTTGATGGCAATGCAGTCAGTATGCTGCAAGACTTCATCACAGATCAGCTTCTTGTATCGCCTTATAAATTAGCCCATGTTGATTGTGAGAAGTTATCTTCTCTTAAATAGCCAGGCTTTGTACTTGTCTGGCAGAGGTAGGTACAATAGTTTGGTATGGCTTTAGTCTAGCAGAGAGCTTGATCCTGTGTTAACCATATAGTCACTGTGAATGCTTCTAGAAATGATGGTTCATTCCTTTTTCAGGAGATCACCTGTGTGTCTTTAATGATGTCATTCAAATAGCTTGTAAATTAAGCAAATTCATTAATGACATAAAATTCAGTTCTGTTGATGGATACAAAAAGAGTTACACTCTTTTCCAGAATACTGATAAACATTGTTAGCCATTTGTTCAGAGATGTTCAGTAAGTAAACCAGTAGCATGAACATTAAGCATTAGCATGAATATTAGTCCCTCTGTGAATGTGTGTGAAAAAACCCCACACTTTTCAAGTCAGATTTGAGTCTGAGGACTTATTTTGGAGTTTACTGATCATCATGCCTCATGTCCTAAGCAGGACAAGCAGGATGTGCTACAAGATACATCCTCTTTTCATGTTCCTTGTAACAGCAAAGTGCTTGAGAAGGCTTGACTGACCTTTACTCTACCCTGCATCTCATCATAGAGATATTTCAAAATTAATAGCTGCTTTTAGATAAGAGAGACTTTCCAGGAATCTTCAGTCTGGGGTTCTGATTACATCAGAGGTTTTTAATAAGCTCATGGAAGCAATGTAACTATCTTAAGTTTTACCTCTTCCTTTTCATGTCTTTATATGGTGGGTGATAAATGCTACGAAAGTTCCATTGTTTGTCTGAAAACTGCTTTTTGCTTTCTTAAAGTATTGGCAGCGTATGATTACAGTAACACTGGTGCTCTACCACAGAGGTCTTTCATGTCCTACAACTTAATATGGATTCAGTGACAAATGGCCTTTAATCCAGTTTGCCAGCAGGTGTGTCTGACCAAGATAACACTGTCAGAGAAGTGCCTGTTTCCTTTTCAAACAGAAGCTGACTGTCCTTATTGCTCCTGGCAAATCAGCTTGGATGCTTCCACTTCATACTGTCAAACCGTCCCTGTGCCAAATGACAAGCCTCATCTGAGCTATTTCTTCAGATAAAGCATAGCCTGTATGACTTTGCAGACAACTTCACTAGCTATTTTTATTCAGTACAGCAGCTATGCCAGTTGCCCTTCAGTCTTACTTTGCATTCTGGAAGGTTTCATAATTTTTTCCTCTGTGCATAGAAATTTCAGATGGTAGCTGTAACTGACTGCCATAATGCTTGGCTTTCACCACAGCTAAAAAGGATTCATCAGACACAGCATGTGATGCCTTTTAGGAAAACATGCCATTTTTAATTCTTTCCCACTGTAGAAGTTTGCCTTGTAGTCGTAATTCCCAATTCAAAGTCACTTGTGAAAGAACGGAACAGTGCTCTTGTCTTTTTATTATTTTTTTTACAACACCCTGTATTATAAGCTGGCTGTACACAGCTTTATCCTTGTGTTACCACCCTTCTGCCTGCATCCCTTTCTACAGGATTTGTCCCCAGCACTGGCAATTGTGACATATCACTGCCACTGAAAGAAGTGTAATGACTTATATAGCACCATTGTGGATCTTTTTCTGGGTCAAGATATCACTGTGCTAAGTGTCTCCACTGCTGTGAACTTACTATATAGTGGTTTTCACCATTTTTGTAACCAACAATTTTCATGTTAAAATCAAACTTATTCAAAAAATGTCAGCTGCACATTCTGACAAAGCCACATACATAGTTTAACTGGCTGGCCAAGCTTGTTTCCCAGGGAATTGCTGACAGACAAAATCATGACTACCAAGGTCATGTTCTTGGTAATGGAATGAAATGTAGAAATCAGCTTTTGTAAGCAACTATTTCTGCCTGAACTCTGGCAATGAGATGTTAATTCCTCTGTCTAAATTCAGTTTGAATTCCATTCTTTCAAGAATATTCAGGTCAAGACAAGTGGTGATTTTACATCCTGCTGCCATTCCAATATAGAATTTAAAGACAAACATAATTTCTGTAATGTTTTCATATAAAACAGGTGGTAGCTGCTCATCACTATTTGCAGTCGTTATCTGTAATAGCAGACAATTTGGTACACAATGTACAGTTATTTGTACATTTAGAAAGGCTTTTTACAATAAGCTGCATAATCAAACCTATTTTGTGTAGTATATCAATCCTGGGAGAACACTGATTCCATCGTCATCCTTATGAAGGTTGACTAACGCTAATACTTACTGAACAGAAATTTTTGGAGCTACATATGAGAAACACCATCAAAAAATGATGAAATATGAAAACAGTAGTTATATTACTGAACTTTGCTTTCTGAATTGAAAAGTTGACTTGTTATAAATTGGAATATGATGGATTAGAAATATTCAGGTAACATCACAATTTTCTATTTTGATTAGTTTAGATCAATCCAAATTCAGAATATCTACTTTGTATTCATTCTTCTAGAAAATAAAGTCAGAATCAGAATCACACAATATTCTGACTTGGAAAGGAACCACAAGAACCATGAAGTCCCTTGTATTCCACCTACAAGTAGGCTCTTCCTCTGACTATAAACTAGAGATGAATTTTGATGCTTAATTTTCCTCCATTTTCTAATTCTTCTGAAAAATAGTACCATATGGCTTGGACAGATATGAAAAACAAAGGGAACTCTGTAGAAACATTTTACGATCCCTGATTCTGTAGAGTGTCTGAAACTCTGATGAGCTTCTAATGAGAATCTTTTCATTATATTTAATGGATGCTAACTCATATCCCCAAAGTAAACACCTCAAAATGCTAAAAACTTTAAAAGCCATGAACAATTAATTTTTATATGTTTTCCTATGCTGTTTGAAAATACTGAAATACTGCCACCCCACTGCTTTTCTCTAACTACCATTTTCTTCTAATAGCAGCAGGCAGTCAACTTCATTTTACCTACAACCATCTTTTCCAAATAAAAGCTACGTCAAAGCTAATTTCTGTCACTGGTGTGTTTTAATAATTTGTGGGGAGTGCTGCATGATGACACTAATTACTTCAGTTAGTATGGCTGTTTGCAAGGTAGCTGTCCAGTGATTTTCATCCTAAGCAAGCAAAAGAGATATCCCACGAAATCCGTACCACTGGTCTCTAGCATGGAAAAACATGTAGAAGATTTTCACAGAAGGGAATAGAGTGGAGTGCAGACAGTATCTATTCCAACACAAAACCTTAAATGTGGCTTGTTTAACCAGTGATGTTATCCACTCACAGGGGCTGAATTTTTCAATGACTTCCTGCTCACTGTTAGAGAAATAACTGAAAACTGGTTCAGCCACTCTGAACTGCTTTTCCTTTTCACACCATCTCAGGCCTTAATCTGCAAAGGACATTCTGGGTTCAAGCTCTGACATGAGCAGGAGATGAAGTATTATCCGCAGTTTAAATTGCTTGAGATACCATATCTGAAATATCCTGCTACTTTGTGTCAAGGAGTGAGGAAACCATCAGCAGCCCCATGGGTCAACACTGAGAAAACTGACGTGGAAGCACCTTTCTTTGCTTTTTCAGTCTGTGCTGAAAACCATTTAGCTAGTCCCACAAGCTTGGTTTTACAGTTTGCTTTGATTGTACATGCCAGTGAAAAGGTTGAACTGATTTGAACTTCGTGATATGGATAGCAGCTGTTGTACTAAGCTATGTAAACTCACCTATTTGGGCTTAAACCTTGGCTTACTAAATACAAAGTCTTAACCATACATAGTATTCATAATGAGCTTTCCTTTTTCAATTTCAGTGGATAGAATTTATTTTTAAACAAACAGTATTTTACTGCCAGATTTTCCAATACCAAATTTTTCATTTCCAGATACTGAAGTGTCTTACCAAAAAAAAAGGAGAACTAAAAATAAAGCAGGTGAGTTTGTTTTCATTTTTCATGAGTGAAGTCACTGTTCATCACTGCTGAATGCAGTGCAGCTCTCTCCTCTCTGAAACAAAGTATAAAAAATCCTAACATTGGAATCATGCAAGAGTCTGGAAAATTATATCCTTGTATATGGGCATGCATGTCTTGTATGTCTCTGAAATAAAAGAAAGGAAGATGAAGTGGGTGAGAGGAAATGTAACCACCACCAGCCTAGGACAGTGTATGCACTTTCTCTTGGTTTCTGTGGCCTTTAGAAGTCCAAAAGGGTACATACATGTGAGAATGGGAAAAGTTCCAAAGCATTCTTTCTGAAGTCCCGAGGTTGTTTCCTTATCACCGAGTAAGGCAGCTAATGCTGACGTGAGTAGGATAATATCGTTAATTTTTTACCCAGGTAGAATGAGTGAGAAGGTAATAGTATAGGGACAGAAACATTAGTTCTGAGACACAAGCTTGTTACAATCCAGACTTATACTTAACCTCAACACATCTGAAGGGCCTTTGCCCAGTATATCAGGCTATCACAGAATTTCTTGTGAATGCAGCAGCCTTCATTTAGTGGTAGCTTGACAAAGAAATATATAGCAAAACAGATTTCTCAGTATCTTTCTGTAAGTCACTCCCAGATATACATTTAAACAAACAAATGTATTTTCAAAACAAAGGTTATTTTCCCAGGAAGCAAAAAAGAGTTATGCATTATGCGGCTATTTCATTGATTTATTAAGTATTTGCAAATCTTGCTATGTTTCATTACTACTTTTAAACTACATCCAATTCAGTGAAAGATTCACACAACTTCTAAGATTGCCCAGTTCAATTTGCAATTTTGCATTAGAACTAGAGGCCCCAGGTGTAGGCCTTGGAAGAAAGGCAAGGGTTTGTATCCTCCTTCTTTACATTTGCTGATGGCAAACATCAGAGATTCATATGAAAGGCTTTTGGACAAATCTAGGTGAAGGTCTGTTGTTATTAATAGGTTTTACTCTAAAGGTTTGTTGTTATTAATAGATTTTACTCTGCAATTTACTACTCATTTGGATGTGAGACTTTAGCAAGAGAAACTAACAAAATCAATATATATTCCCTGGTGACATAATACTTGTGAGCTTTGCACAGTACTATCACCGGTTTTCAGCCAACATCTATCTATCTCTGTGCAAACCCATTTCTGAAAGCTAGGGCATTCCATCCTAACTCCCATCCTATGGGTAATTTGGAGTACTTCTGTGGTAATTCTCCTTGGTTACTGCTCTGCACACAGCTGTCATAGTCCCTCAAGGGTACCCAGAATTACTTTTCCCAACCCATAAGCATTTTCACAACACTTTATAACTGGGGTAGAAAGGTACTTCAAAGGATAAAAGAGAAGCTTGTCACCATTCTTTCTCACATTGAGAAGCAACGTTCCTGTGTTCAAAGTAAGAGCTTTGCATAGGATCTCATGTAAAGTAAATCTTAGAATACCCATTACAGGGGTATCTGGATCAATACTATTTTCAGTGCCATCACTTTACACATTTAGCAAACAAAAGCAGAGTATGCCATGGTATCTAATAACAAAAAAAGAATACCTCACAGTGTGCTGTAGGTTTTTAATTTTTAATATGAAATAAAAGTAAGAAGTTGTCAGAGAAGTTGAAATCTCTTCCTAAATTTTACATTTTACCTGCAATGAAGGGGAAAGTGATATGGTTGTTTGGTTTTGGTGGGGATTTTAAATGCAGGTGATTGATGTACATTTAGTGGGGCAGATGGCATTAATAAGCTCATCAAAGAACCCAACAAAATGACTCACATGTATGTAATTACTCATACATATGAGTAATATATGAGTATGAACAATTGTACCGTAATAGTTGACACCAAGGTAAATACTAAATTTTCTCACAAAATCCACTTTCAATTATTCCTTTCAGCTGTACTTAGAAGCAAGCTTAGATCTGTTTTCCTTACCTATCTGTTAGCCTTTATTCTTACGCACCCCTCTTTTTTTTTTTTTTTGTTTCCGTTGCTCTTCTCTGTAGTTCAGTTTCAAAAACTGCTTTACCACCTTTTCTTTTGTTTTTAGAAAGGTAAAGAAATTTGCTTGGAAACTTTCTGTTCTGCACTCGTTGTAGCGTTCCTAAAGGTGGATTATTTGGCGAGTCCAGCTATGAGTATGTGCTACATCAACCATTTTTGACTACCGGAGAGGAAAGTCTTTCATTTTCATCAGGACTAATATCTAGTCAGTGTACCAGCAAAATAAAAAACATTTTATGTTCTAAGCAAATATAACTTTTTGGCCCAGAACTCACTGGAGATCTCAGGAGAACCTTTTGGATGCTAGTAACTTTTTAAAGGAAGAATCTCTAACTTGGTGAGCAGGAATTCAGGAGCTACCATTTGGGTTATCTCCTCTATCTTCCAAATGGTACTGGCACCTCTTGTAAGAGGAATACTAAGTTACTTGCCTAATGACCAGCTGGAAGCTGATGGCTTTCATTAGTTTATAAACCACTTTTAAATCCTTCACATGTGCAGTGTTGTACTGCACCAAGCTGCTGAGCTGCTGCCACCATTGCCTTGCAAAGCTCTTAGGTGCATGCTGGCCATAGACTTCCAGTGCGAGTTGCTGTAAGTTCTCCACATGGTGCATTGCCAATTGCAGAACTCACAAGACTAATGGAGTATTTGCAAAAAGGCACATAGGTGAGAAGTCAGGATGACAACCATGGATACATTCACTTGTGAAGAGGAAAGCACACTAGCGCTTAAACAAAGAAATTGCATCTAGAGCTGTAAAGACAAGAAAAATAAAGGCCAGGTTATGAGACAGTTCAAAACATCATAGAATACAGGCGGTGAATCAGTATATTAGCTTGGTATGCAAAGGCATGTATACAAAGATTTCCCTTAAGTTACGGACTAAAATAAAACACTCTTGCTAACATTAGTTACACTGCACAGGGCTTTATTATGTGGATGTAATTTCATTGAATCATGAAACAGCTTTTGTCTGGAAACAAGTTTCCACAAAAAACTTGTGCAGTCAAGCTTGTTCTGTTTTAAAATAAAGATTACTTAAATACAGTATATTTCAAAGTGTTTCAAAACGTGAATTTCATAGAAGCTTGTATCAGCAATGGCCAGAAGTCAGCAGACAAGCAGGCAGGCTTTTTCCAGTGCACTGACATGTCACAAAGCCTGCCTTTGCTTGTATTTGCATGACTCCCTCATTTGAAATTAGTAGTGAAGAATAATTTTTGTAATACAAGGACGGGCTCTAACCTGACATCACTTAAGGGCCAAAAATTATTTTCATTTTCATAACTGCATTTAACTTTCACGGAATAGGCAGAATGAATTAGAATAATGCAGGGTTCTTCTGGATCTTGCACAGCACTGAACAGTAACATGGACAAAGATGTAAAAAAATGACTGCAAATAGATTTTTAGAGTTGGAAATCTACCATGAAAAGGTGGATTTACATGATCATTGCATGCACCTCTGCTGAAACTGTCTAGCAGGTTAAAGCATGTTTGACGTGTCATCACTCCTGCATCCAGAATACTAGAAGTTGGCAATTTACTAAGGTGAAAAAGACTGATATGGAGCAATCTGTGTCATTTTTTCCATCTATACTGGTATTTTCTGTGCTTCACAACTAATAATAATCATAAAAACATATTGCAGGAAACTTCATAAAGCATACAAAAACAGCATGTGCCCCTTCTATGCAGAGATTCAACAATCAAAGCAGTATTCAAATGGGGCCTGAGTGATGTATAGGCTTTGCACTGTCCTTTGCCTGGGAAAGAGCACCATCAAGTGAACAGTTTGCATTTGCTGAAGCTATCATTGTCGCTTTTATTTGTATTTATTTTTTATTATATTTTATTGCTTTTATTGAGTCATTAATATGACTCAAAATATCTTCTAGAAACACCAGTTTGCTTACTACATTCAGATGTGATTTGATGCTAAGAAATTGAAGACAGATGATGAACTGTATGTGGTTTCATTAGTTTCTAAAAACCCTCACATTATGTAGCACCAGTAGTGACAGAAAACAGAGATAAGATCACACGGGCATCTTTTCTACCCAAAATGTTAATGTCAGAGTCATGAGTAATCCAATGGCTACAGTAATTACCTAATCTGTTCCCTGTATTTGTATTGCTTGAAATGTATTTATAATGCTTCTGTTGCCACAGGATTTGCTTTAGGAACTGCTCCTACACATTCTGTACATGCAAGTAGGCCTTCCTGGTATGCATCATTTCACTGACTTCAGCAGAATTGTGGCAGAGAAGAGCAGGTTCATGGAGCATAGTCTGGATTTACGTGACATGCCTGAGCTACTGCAGGTACCGAGGGGACATGTGTTTTATCTTTTGCTGTTGCTAACATACTTTGCAGCTTCACCAGTGTCCAGTATTATCAACTGTACTGTTTCAGTATCCAGCTTTCTCTCAGGGGTAGCTTAATGGCTTTCTTTGAGGCATTGCATTCTACCATAAAGATGACGAGTCTGATGCAGGCAAGAGACAGAAAAGGAGGAATCTGGAATTGACCAAGTCAATGAAAGGCTCTCTGTAACAGTTCCTTAGCATGGCCTCAAGCCTGCAGGTATTGTTGAACAAAGAAAATAGGTATTTAAGAACAATTGGACTTTCTATTGTGGATCCATGTCTATGTGTGCTTAGCATGTACCACATACCTACTGACAGAAATAATGTAATAGAATGAAAATTCATGTGATTAAAATCCTAGTCCCTCGGTGGTGCTGGTGTTCGACTTTATTCCCCTGGTAAGAACCCTAAGTAGATCTTTTAGGAAGCCCAGCATGCCAAACACTGTGTCGTGTTTAATCCTGTCTTTGTTTTTTATGTAGTGCTCCCTTTGACGTCAGTGGAAACTCGACATGTGAGAATGCAGAGGAATCAGGCTGACTGATTTTCTTTAATAGTAAAACTGAATGGAAGAAAGCCTTCTGAAATGTACCAATTTTATTCCTTCCTACAACATGAAGGGATGTTTTCTCCTTTGTTCTACAAGGATTCTTACCTATGTGGATTTGTATATGTGTGCATTTATGAGACTGTCAACGTACTGGGCAGCACAGCCGGGAGATTTAGAAGTGACTGATAGAAAGTACCTATAGTGACCAAACAAGGAATTTCTAATAAATCTGTTAACATGCATTTCCATTTGCTGTCCTATATCACATACACCACAGTCACTTCTACATATGCAGCTCTGCCATCACCTTTAAGTTTTGAGGTCACTAAACCATACAGATGTTGTGTTAATCAGCAATAAGCTTTAAATATTTTCTGCTTGTACTGGAAGCATTATGAGAAATGCCTTTAATTTTTGTAAGCAATTTCCCAGCTGGTTTCTTTTGCCATTAGCAACAGTACTCACATTGTAGAAATACACTTTTCTTCCTTCTTTTAACAAATACAAACAAACAATACACATTTTACAATGCTGAATGGAAATTATGGAGCCATTCTGGTGTTGTTATTCTAGATTTACAATGACCTCACCGAGAACAGAATTTAGACCCCTGTGGTTGAACCACAACAGAACCAAAGTACAACCACAACTGAATAAACCATCTTATTAAGAAAACGGGATGAAGCTACGACGTCATTCCGATACCGAAAATCGCTCCGAGCGTGAGGACACAGCAAAACCTTTAAGGACGGGCCATCTGCAAGCCCCCCCGGGTAGGAGCTGCCCCTCGGGGCCAGCCCAGCCCCACCGCACCGCCGGGCCAGGTCAGTCGGCACAGCACGGAGCTCCCGGTGAAAGGGCTGCCAAGGTCCGATCTCTCCTGTCCTGCAGCAGAACACCGGAGCATTGCGCAATATAAAAACATCTAAAGTATGTATTGCTCAATTTCATCCTCGCAAATCCATACTCGGGAGCGGTAGCTGAGCCGCTCTCAGTGGGTATTTCCTAAATGGTAAGAAATAAACATAAGCCCGGCTCGACCTGCAGCTTCTCCGGAGGCGATTAGGAAAAACGCAGTAGCGAGCAGTAAGCGCTGGCTTCCCCAATCACAGTTCCCCTCCGCCAACTCGCTGATCTCCAAATCCCTGTTAATTCCCTCCATGACCTGGCACCTGCGACAACCCCTGGCGGTGCGGCCGCCCTCCCGCACGGCTCCCTCCCGGCCGAACTGCCCTGCCAAGCTACCTTCCCTCCGCTCCCGGCAGGGAGCAGCACCCGCCCGCCCCGCAGCGCCGCGCTGTGCTGTGCCGTGCCGTGCTCCGCCGCACGCACGTACACGCGCACACATACCCGCGCTCTCTCCCGCGCACCCGCCGTGCCGTGCCG
>VYZS01043667.1:0-36537 GCA_013400695.1 Neodrepanis coruscans | reverse complement strand
TAAGGTTTAATTCTAAGCCTCCTTTGAAAGGCTGTACAAGGCCATCTTTCTTTTACGTGACAGCATCTTAGACTATTCTTACTTTTTTCTAAGATGACCACTCACTGTAGAAATGGAAATGATCCCTCTTAGTCAGTGAGAAACAGAGCATTTACTGCAAAGCACTGATGAGTGCAGCACCCTGTAGTACTGTGCATGTGAGTTGTGCTTCAGTTGCTGGCAGCAGAGCTCACATTTACACCCTTTGTATAGGACACTTGACTGGAGGTCAGATGTGCTGTCTGTCTCCACTGATGACCTGCTATATAGCAGGACCTTTCCAGAAGGATTGGATCATAACCTTCAGTGAGGCCCTTGTGGTAGGAACCACATCAGCCTGACTAAAGCAAGCGATCAAGCTCTTAAATGAAAAAATAACAATGCCCACATACATTGTGTGAGGGATACAGAAGCACCACACAGTGTGACATCACCTAAGTGGTCCATAAGGGCATTCCTAGAAAGGCAGAGTTCCTAAAGAGTTCATAAAGAACGCCACATAGCACCACACTGGAGCAGCTGAATGGTGAGCATTGGATCAGCCTGGGCTGGCAGACCTGGTAGCAAGCACTTCCCTGTGCTGCAAGACACTAGAGTTGTATGGCTTGGGAGGAACTTATTTGGCCTTTCCCGGTGACCCCAATGCATGACCGTGCGCTCTGAGGTCTTCCCTTGGTTTGACTTTGCAAATAGTTTGTTGTTCCCAAAGGACAGCACGATTATCATCGGGAGTCCGTGTTGTCCCCAGGAAAGGCTCTGTCCTCCTCAGCGCTCATCAAGACTTGACTTCAGGCCTCCTGGCTCCTTTCTGCATCCCCCCGCCGCAGCCCCCCACACCCTCAGACTGCCCAGCACCTCCCCAAGCCCGAACAGCGCCTGCTCCGGCCTTAGCGCTGTCTGCAGAGCTCTGGGAGAGACCCCACAGCCCCCAATGTCTGCACAGCTCTGGGACAGACCCCACACCCGATCCTGGCCCCCCTGGGCAGCGGCCGCGGGCTGGGGGTGGAACGGGGCTTCTTTGTGGGGGCCAGTGGAAATCGTGGAATAAGGAGCGAGCTGTGACTGTGATGCTTGCGGCTAACCCCTCCTCTCCAAAGCATTTCTTTCCATCTTCAAATGCCTGCTGCCTTGCGTTACTGTGCAGCTGGGAGTGGGCAGAGCCTGCCATTCGACCTGAGCGGGCAGAGCTTGGCTCCTGAGCCAGCCCGAGCTTCCCTCTGCCCCCCGAGACCCCACAGGCTTTATTCCATGTGTGAAGCTGCAGTGTGAAGGTACGGTGAGCACCCTGTAAAAGTAATACTGCTGCTCAATTTTGCATGAAGACTTTGTTAGCCACACAGCAGATCGCAGAAGTGGGCAGGACTTGTGATCCAGGGAAGCATTAAATATGTTAAGGGACTTCAAAAGACCTGGAAATGTGTTTTCTTATTTCTGGTTTTCAAAGATTTTGTGCCATTTCCCACCATTGTAGGAATAGGGGACGAGGTTATGGGATATCACTAATGCAATTTGTCCTTATAGATTTTATGTGAATCCAGATTTTGTGAACAGATGTTCACATACTGCTGACCTTCAAGAAGCAGCTTTGCTCTTGGGCTACATGTAAATTAAGGCAGGATACCGGCTGTGTCACCGCATTCCATCAGTCTTTTACATTTTCTATGACAGCTGTGCAAGATACTCATTTTAACCAGAACTCAATAATTATTTTTTTGTGTGTGTGCTAGGTGCCTGGTTGGTTAGAACTGAGCAAGCACCACTTCTTTAAATTTCAGTCTCTCTTCTGACACCACATTTTAAATTATCTGACCTGGAAAGTGCTAACAGACTTCCCCATCAACTGTCTTTTTGGGGCAATGTTTTATACATGTGGATGAAACACCTATGCATATAAAAACTCATCCAAATGGACATATCATGGAACTGAAGCCTTACTAGATATCCTTGTTACTGAATACCTAAGTAAAATTCTTCAGAGAACACTTCTTTCCTGCAGCATGCTCCTCTTCTTGTCAATGCCAAAGCATGATCAATGGACGTTCTGCCTCGGGATCGTTGTGGAGCCACTTGGTCCACATTTCCTTGTCCCTGCCACGATCAGAGGCAGCAGGTGCCTTGTGACCATTAGCAAGTGAGACACTCCATGATGTAGAAGTGTTAGAGGGGAGAGTCTGAATAGTGTTTATTTCTTTATTTGCTGTTTCTGTAACATTTCATTGCACAGTATTGTAAGGGAACCAGAAATAGTACATTCAGAGTGTAAAGCACAGTTTCCGAATTTACAGCTGTGTAATTCCCATGGGATTTAGTCCCACTGGTTAGCACTGGCTGTATGCTGGTGACCTGAGTGACACTGTAGCCTAGACACTCGCATGCTTTTCTCACCTCGTCACAGGGAACTAAGCAAACCTGCTGTGAGCATAGCTGCAGATTCAGGAGGTAAGAGAGTATGTGTGCATGGGAAAGCACGGGGAAGAGGGGAAAATATGTGCAAATGAGTCAAAGAGACTGGTGGGCACTGGGAGCACACAAAGAGTTTTCAGACCGTCAACCAGGATTCTTACAATGTCAAAAGGCTGGCATTTACCAGTGTTATTATCGTTCCTAAGAAGAGACTGTAACTTGTTTGACCAATTTTACACAAGGTAGCAGAGTTTAAATTACTGTGGGGTGAGGAGAGCTTGTAAAAAACCGATCACTCACTCCAGCAGTGCAAGGAGTGTGCAAGCATCAAGGGACCTGCTTTCTTGTACTCAGCATGGCCAGAGCTGAAGGGTTAGATCATTTCTGCTGGCCCCTGTGCTGGAGCCTCGCTCTTCATGTTGCTCTGCATTGACTGTCAGCAGTGCTAAAAAAACTTTATTACAGAGCCGAGTCAAATAGCAGGACACTGTTCCAGAGGTATCTCTTATCATGGTGCTAAAAAAGGGCTGAGCAGATAGTCCAGGTATCCTGGCAAATGTACACAACTCATGGGAGCAAAGCAGAGCATCAGCCTGGCAAGCAGATAAACACACTGCCTGTTTGATTTCCCAAGTACTTCAACGTGGTCTGCTGTAATGAAGAGGAGTGGAATTTTCCACCTGGTTAGTCTAACAGTGTGTGCCATGCTTCTGGCTCCCCACCATGGCTGCTTGCAGATGCCTGTTTAGCTCCAGGCTATGAACGGTGAGATTTCTCTGGGGCTTCTCCTAGGTCAGGAACAATCACTGGAAAAGTAGATCAGAGAGCTCACAGAGGAGGTGGCCTGATAAGCTGGGAACGTGCTTTCCCTTTGACTCAGTTTCTGTAATGAGCTATGAGACAGCTTGTGTTGCCTCTGTTGACAGTGTGCAGCCAGCACAGCACCACTCCAAGCTTCTCTGAGCAAGGACTTGGTCCCCGTGTGCCTGCCTGAGCTTTTTCTGACACTGAATGGCATCTAGGGCCAGCACATCCCCCTCTGCTTTATGACCTGTGATAGGGGATGGAGAGAAATCTCCCTGTCTTGGCAAGGATACTCGGTTGGAGTCAGGGGGGATCCCAAATAGTGTGACAGCTCTGTGTGCTGTGTGCTGGCAGAGGACAGCCAGCTTGGAATACCCTTCCCATGTATGGAGACCTCCCAAATCACAGCCCAGTATTGTCTGTGCATGTTGCCTATGTGGGCCAAGGAGATTCAGGCACCAGATCTCTTCTCCAGTGGATGAGGCATGGACAGCAAACCCTTCTGTAGCACCAAGGAGGGGCAAAACTATTCTCCAGCTCTGGAGAACTGTTTGAAGAGAAGGCCATGCTTCCCACTGTAATACTTCAAACATGTAGCAGAAAGGGAAAAGCTTATGAAGTCCAACCTATTCAACTGTTAATTTGACAGCCAGTTGATTGACTTTAGGCTGCATTAATATATTCAGGTTTATAAAAGAGCGATCTGGCAGAAATCCTGCTGACTGGACAAGATCCAAAGACAGTCAGAAAGCTACACAGGCCTCTGATATAAGATACCATTCTCTAACAACAAAGGCAGTTTGGCCCGAAAGAGGAGATTCTGTATCTTTCTGTCATAGCTTTCAGGAGATGCTCCACAATAGAAAAGATGTGGAGATTCCTTCTGGATCTGGGAAAATTTGAGTTCTCCAACTGGGGGTCTTACATCAGTGCTCTACCCCAAGGCAAACAGATGTTTTGTCAAAATTAGGAGCCTAAGAAACATGAAAGAATAGTGTCATTAAATGACTGAAATTAAGTCTCTGGAAAAAGAAAGAGGTAGAACATGCTTTTCCTAGAGAGAACTTGAGAGAATGAAAGACAAAGTCCATCAGGAGTGGTCAAAAGCAGATGGTTAAGAGGATTTTGAAATTCAGTGAAGAAAATCCAGAGGTGGAGATTTCCTCCAGAGATCTATGTTCTCTGAAATCTTGAAGTTTTTAATTCTTCTCCTTCCAGAAAGCCATTGAATACCAGGGCAGACTTCCAATAGGAAACAAATTTCAAAACCAGATCCCAGAAATCAATACAACACTTTATCTCACTTGGGAGGAGAGGAGGAGGAACTGTGTGAATCTGTGCCGAGGACAGTGATGATTTAAGGGGTCATCTGGAAAAAAAATCGGAGGTGCTGCTGTCCCAGTGACAGCTGCAGAATCATCCACCTGGAGAAACGTTTTCATACCCCAGACCTCATTTCCATTTTAGCCTCTTAAGAGTATGTCTTCAGGTGCTGTATGCATGAGTGTTTGCTTATCCACGGTGATTAAGTCTCTTGGTGTGTCAATGACAGTATTGGCATTAATGTTGGTCAGTTCAGGTCAGCTTCTCTGCAGCAGCAGCTGGCTGCATCTTCCCAGTGTTCATGCATCATTTCCAGGGTCAGGTAGACCCAGGCTTATATAATTTGCCTGAAATTGTAGTGAATTCATGACCACTAGAAGAGAGGAATGCAGGTTCTGAATTTTTTCTAAATAGTATATTCTACTTAAAAGAAAATTAATTAACACAGGGCTATTCCTGTCCTGAAAAAGGAGGTCAGACTAGATGATCACACTTGGTCCCTTTTGTCCTTGTAATACATATACACATACACAGCATTGGGAGCTGTTGGAGAGGAGCAAAATGCCAATGGTAATACCATACAGAGAATGCCAAAGAAAATGGGCCAAGTTAAATTTGGACAAATATATCACCAGAGCAGCACATGTAAAGCATTTACATCCTGTTTTCCCAGCTCAGAGAAGGCAGACTTAGCCCACAGCAGCATCAGACCAAGCTACTTGAAGCAACAGAAAGGCTCTGTTATATCTTCCAATTTTTACAACTCACTAATAGAGGATGCCCAAATGAGTCATATGCTATTGTTGCAAAATCATGTGAGCAATTCCCTTCAAGTAATTAATTTCCAGTTCAGACATTAAAGATTATTGACATGGAACAGGGTGTATATGAAGGTGCTGTATTGCAGAGTCTCCTCCACAGAAATAAACCATACTCAGAACAAATAATAATTGTATCCACTAGTGTTCAGAACACTGCTACTACTGCTAAGGACTGTTTGCTTCTTTTGTATTGCTTGGCTGTATAAAAATGTGTTCACAATATGGTTTACCCTAAGTGCAGCTGCTTTCAACACAGGTGCCCTTCCAGTTTTGGCCTACCATGGTTGTCCTATGGGATAACATCATCCTGCACTGAAGATTCAATTTTTCCCTTTGTGCCTTCTCAGGGACCTTCTAACATCACTCAAGCCAGAGACTGTTTCAGAGTGATTGCTTCCAAACCAATAACCTGTGTTTCCCAAGAACCCAACTCTTATTCTTGAGTAGGATTCCCTTCTCCCTGACCATTCTAGGCTGCCCTGTCATCACCCAGCTGTGGTGGCAGGTAAGCTGTGGAGCTGGGGAAGAGCAGTAGGAAAGTGCTTCTGGGGAGGGAACAGAGCAGAAAAAGCAGAAAAACTGTAAAGGTGAATAACCCAGGCTCGCTAGAGCTAAGCCTGGGGGCAGCACACTGATGTTTGTGGTATGGTGTGTTAGCAAGGTCCTTCTGTCTGCTGTCTCTGTGAAGGCAGGGGATGGAGATTAATGTGGCAGCAAAAATGCAAAGATTATTGATGTATTAGAAACCATGGAATCTGAGAGTGGTCATGTAGGAATTTGGGCTTCTTCCTCCAAAAAGATGGTGGGATCAATACACCGATTGAAGTGCACCAACACCAATGCCCACAGCAGGGACAACAAACAAGAGGAAGGCTTTGTACACCTGGAAAACTGTAACTGCAGGAATGGCTGGACTTGATCTCAGAGGGCTTTTCCAACCTGAACAATACCCTGAACCGTGGAAGAAATCACCTCAGACTTTACCCTCACTATTTGAAGGAAGGGATGGAGTGAGATCAGCAAAGCAGGAGATGAAGGGGTAAAGTCAGATCACATCCATGTCACTCTGTTGTGGATATTCAGCTAAACTGCCAGTCTGAATTGGCTCTTGCTGGGCAGACAGCAGTTTTCAGAAATAAGAGTCTTGAAAAAGGGACAGGGGAAAGCCCAGACAGGCTTCTCCCTTTTAGTGAGGGCAGCTGTGGCAAGGGACATCCACCTTATGCTATATTGAAGACTATCCTTCTCCACAGCAGGAAATTCTCTTATTGAAAGAATTTGCATGAGAGTTTTAGAAAGAAATAATGTTTTTGTAAGGGTGATCCCTAGGAGTCATGCTGCCCATCATTCTGGCAGTTCTTCAAAGGGTGTATGAACATGGACTCTGAGAAATGCTTCTACCTACTGTGAATTCACTTGTGAGGTTGCACTGCACGTCTGGAATTCAGCTGCCCAAACTTAAAAGTGATTGCAGGAGAACTGCCTAGTTCTAGCAAAGAAGAAGCATCTCATAGGGGTATAAAGAGTTGTGCAGTACTTAGAATGTCAGTGGAGCATAGAGAAGGCAGTTCTGGTACTTTGCTCTTGTGACTGATCTAGTGCAGAAGCAGAAAGTAATTTTCCAGCCATGACAAAGAACACAGACTCTGTGCTAATATTCAGCCAGGCAGCTGATGACTGTTGGCATCTGCTCTGAAACTCCACTGTGCACAGGAAATGCAACAGTGCAGAAGAGAGAGATGCTCAGCCTGGGAGTGTGAGAACCAGGGGACCAACTGTGCAGTACAAATCACAATTGAGCACAGGCTGCAGGAGGCAAAGCAGAGGTGGGAAGGAAGGAGACATGTAGCCTGTTCATGGACGGGAAGAGAAGAAATTAAAAAACAGTGGCACATTGGCATTGGAACTATCTCTGTGCTGCACAAGCCATGGAAGAAAGATACATTCCCAAGTCATGGTTAAAATACAAAATACAATAGAGTTAAAAAAGGGTGTATTTAGAAAAAGGTTTTTTATGGCATGAAACCTGAATCAAGACTCTTTCAAATAGACCAGACTAAGCAGTTTGTAGTGTGGTGGACAAGCATGGGGCTGGGAGGAAGAGTCAGAGATGGATTATGGCAAGGAAGAAAAGCAAAACATTGCTCATTCCTATTGTCATGCTGGGGAAACCAGCTGAGTTTCCATCAGGGAACCTCTGTGGGTGGGAGCAAGGGATTCATTCTCCAGTGGCAGTGTTGTTTCTCAAACTGTTAGAGAAAATGGTATTTTTGAAATTTCAGGCGTCACCAGAGCAACCACTGTATGAATCTGCAGTTCACAATGGCCAGGTCTGTGTGATTTAGAGATTGCTAAAATAAAAAAGGTTCATAGCAAATCACACAAACTCCTGAGGCAGACTCCCCCTAGGAGTGTGTGGTTCAGGATCCCTGTGCACCTGGGAGAAGGAGGGAGCACACGCTGGGATTCAAAATAGCTGAAATGCCTCAGTCACATACACTCTCAGCAGAACCAAGGAGAAAATGAGGACACTTTTGGATGACAGAAACTTCAGGAACTCACAAAACTTTGTCTCACTCATCAGTTGAAACTATCCAGCCAAAATTTGGGGTAATAATTTTTGTCATTGGATATACAATTTTTTAACTTCACCTTCTTTGTTTTGTTGTCCCATCAGAAATTTTAATCAAAATCTCCTGGCAGGTACTATCAGTGAGAATGGTATTGCATCCTCTGTCTCTTTTAGCCCTCTGGGCCCTGTTCAATTTGGCCTTTGCTCTCCCTCCAATCCGAATTCAGAAAAATGCACCGTGGCAGCTTGGCTACATGGGGACACTGCAGAGCACCATGAGAGCTGCAGTCTATAAAATGAGGTAAAAAATTATGAGATGCACTCACATAAAGAATTATTACAGCTCAGGGAGGAGTAGATTTACATCAGTCTCATCCAAACCAAAACATTTCTTTACATTTCTGTATTTTCCTGAACTTTGTGTGCTGTAGGAGTAGAAATTCTGACTTTTTGTTAAAAAATAGGGCAAAAATAGACATTGAATTATTGGCATTTCCCATAGGAAGGAAATTCCATTATTTGAGCAGTTCTGTGAAACACGAAGGAGCTTCTTTTGCAGAAACTCTGCTAACTTGTAATGAAGGTCGCAGCTGCATAATTGGACGCTGCTCCCAGGGCCAGTGAGCAGTGCAGGACACAGAACTAATCCCATCCCCCAAATTAAGGTTACTGTAACAAGGAGAACAAGACTACAGAATTGCAAAATCCAGGGAAGGAAGACCTGAAGGATTGCTTAACACACAAAGAAATCATATTTTTCCTCACGACGATTAGCAGCTGGGAATATCCCAGTGGCTTTTTACACTCCAGCAGAAAACATCCATATCCTAGGACAGGTCTAGGTGTGGATGGTCCATCCACCCACACATTCAGGTGGCAGGGCTGCCACACTTACCTGCCATTCCCTACTACAACCTGTTTCTGCTTCAGTTAAGAACTAAGCACGATCCTTAAGGGTTTTCTTTTCAGCAGTTCAGAGAAATCAAGCCTTCAAAAGGCTGATATGCTGAGTGCTTGCTGGAAGTCAGGGAAGCCATGGGACAGTGGATTCAGCTTCTACTTGGGTTTTGTATCCCAGGCCTGCAGCCTCAATGCCTCCTCCAGGTTGCACGTCCAAACTGGGTTTGCTGTCACTACATTCTAACAGAGACTCACATGTGAACTTTTTCTTATCATTACATTATGAATTGACCTTTAGCTCATTTTTAGGTATCTTGCTTCTTAAAGATCCACTAGATAATCCATCTTTCTTAGAAAGCAGAGGTTATAAAGAAGGAATTGCTCTACTGGACCTGCAAACCTCTCCTTTAGACACACAAGTGCTCCATAAAAATCTGTCTCAAGAGTTCTTTGCCCAGAACTTTATGTGTTTAGGATTGGAGTCTTTCTAAGTTGGGCAGAGATACAGACTAAGGATGTGTTTAAAGAAGGATTGGCTGCAAAACAAACTGGCCTGTCCCTATGTAATATTTTTAGTCTACTTTTGAGATTAGCACACATAATTTTGAAAGGTATTGTGGAGGAAATCTCCAGGAAGCTGATTTGGGAAAGCTATTCCAGGCTGTCTCCTACCAAGTCATTCCTTTATCTTCAAGCAGCTATGCAAGGATAGCATCAGAACAGGCCTTGTAAGGTGACTCTGTGATGTGCAGTTGTCATGGCTTTTTTCATTGCCTCTCACAAGGTGACATTGTGAGTTTCCTTTTTACCAATTGTCTAAAACTTAGAGCATCATGTGGCCTCTGTGCAATGTGGATGATCAAGTGCAGCTGACACTCATAGAATGAGGAGAGACTTGGGGGAGTTAGCTGACCATGGGGTTTGTTCCCCAAGGATTGCTTTACCCTGGAAAGACTCTGCCTGGGCATCAGCTCCATCCTGAGGGAGCAGAGCTCTTCAACTCCCCCATAGCTTCAGGCTGCTACTCTGTGTCCTATTTAATAACTCAAGAGTTGTCTGGAAATTGCCACAGGTGCAAGCTCAAGCGAAACATGGAAAAAGTTGCTGAAGGAAAAGGTTTAAGGCATCTGTCACTGTGAGTTTGTGGCTTTAAAAGGTCTGTCGGTGCTAACCTGTGGATTAAAAACAGGAGTAGGAATTAGTACAGATTCTAGGAGCCAAGATAAACTTCTTCAGGAGGTGGAAAAGACAACCATTCACTGTTAAGCAAACACTGCTGCCTGAGGTAGAATCAGAGGAACGCAGCAGCTGAGGGGTGGCCAAGTGCGTGGCAGCTCTGCCACTCTCTGGGTAGCATCAGAAATGCACTTGTTCAGGCCAGGACTGCTCTGCTGCAGGTCACCAGCCCCCAACAGCAACCAGGGATCTCTCTTCAAGAAGAGCTATGCAAGAAGCAGAAGCACAAGGGGTAGGAGATGTCCTTTCTCTGAGACTGCCCCAGTGACAGCCAGTGTTGAGGACCCATCAAAAGAATCAAAGTTGATCAGCTACGCACCAGATCAGGCTACCATGATCTGTCTTCCTTCATCTCTGTGACTGCGCTGGTTCTCAGCCACATTTCTGCAGAAGAGTTTTAGTGTGTGGTCCAGGCAGAGCACTGAAACCTATTCCTCATAACCAGAGACATTAATTTTGAAGTAAAATTATTTTCTTGTGTTGCCCAT
Organism: Neodrepanis coruscans; assembly: GCA_013400695.1. Classification (NCBI taxonomy): domain Eukaryota; kingdom Metazoa; phylum Chordata; class Aves; order Passeriformes; family Philepittidae; genus Neodrepanis; species Neodrepanis coruscans. The sequence goes on along the minus strand of VYZS01043667.1, from coordinate 25,951 downwards.
TCCATATATGCTTTGCTGGAAAGATGCCTGAAACTTTGCAAGGAACAGGGCTTGGGTTTCCATTCCCCAGCTGACACTTGCATGACCTGAGACGTCACTGAACCTTCAATAGGAAGATTAGGACCATGGGAGCCACCAAATTGTGTGAAGATCAATTTATTGGGTGCAGAGAGTGTGTCCTCATCTTCTCACGCAGCAATGGCTCATGTCCCTGCTGATGCAGCAAGTTTAACCAAGGGAGAATGACAGAGATAGTCAATACCCCAGACTCCAAATGTCTCATCCATTGAAGTCCCATCTAATCACCACTCTGATTATAGTTTCACTCAGTGATTTTAAACATGTTTTCAAACCCGAACAATTCCATGATCAATGTCTGAAAAAGCCAGTTGGTGCTGGGAGCTGCTCTTTGTAATGTGAGGTGAAGAGGTCCAGCCCTCCTCCAGCTCTTCCTACAGAGCTAATAGGGATGTAGGGGATTTCAGTTGCAGGGCCCTCTGTAAAACGAGTATGGCACTTTGGGTTGACCTACTCCTGGCTGGATGAGCTCAAACTCTCTGATAAGCTCCAGCTGCAGACACAACACATTGCAGTTGGTGTGCCAAAGCCAGTGGCCCCACAGTGGGGCCACCTGAATTGAGAAGGCTACTTTCAGGAAACAGCTGAGGTATCCAGTGTGAGTCATGTATCTGGTAGGAATAGATACAGAGGTGCTGTTGTAACTTCAGTGCTGTAGCTTCTTTTTGGACATAATTTTTCACTCTGCACAGGCTGTGTGGTGCTCACACCTGCAACCTGATTTGTGTTTTTGGCTTCGTGCATTGATTAAAATTTTGAAATGTGGGCAATAGAAATCAATATGTAAGAAATCAGTGAGTAAAGACAGTGGAAGTTTTGCCCTCCTCCTTGAAAGCAGTCTGTCTCCCTGACAGACTGTACTGCCAGTGTACTTCCTTTGCACGCTCATTGAACTGATTCCACCTTATGACTTGCCCAATACACCAAAGGGAAACTGCAGCAATTTGGCTGAGGCACAGATATACGTCCATCTCCTTAGGCTGATCTGGACAAACCACAGGGGTGTGTCTGAACCTTGGAGGTCCTGTGCACACAGACTGAACCAGTGGAGGACCTCCCTGTCCAATATCCAGCTGTTGCCACTATATATAATTACGCATGCAGCCTCCCTCACAGAAGGATCCTTCATGAGGGGCAGGACTGGGATGGGGATGAGATCTGACTCATTTAACAGCTGCCCTGCTCTGTGTTACTGCCAACTGCCCTTGCAGCTTGTGTGAGGAGGCAGAAGGAACTACAAACCCACTGGTACTGTGAAATCCAGTATAGGCTCTATGCAACCTTCTGGTGACAGGTGATTTCTGTGTTCTGGTCTCCTGCAATCATCTAAGATTGTTTTCAGTCTCCTCCTACATGCCACTCCCCCACCCCTTACTGCCATGTATCCTGAGCATATTACAGTCTTCCTTTCCTCTCTCAGGAGGTACTCTTCAGAGCTCTCTGCTAACGCTGTGTCTTTCTAGGAAGAAAATCCCGAATCCTGCCTTTAAACTGAAAGAATTAAAGAACGAAACAACTCAGAATAATCCCCAAAGAAGAAAAAGACCCGCTGCCTTCCCTGCCTGACAACCTGCGCTGGTTCCAGGTGAGTGGTTTTATCAGCAAATCTGAATGCATGAATAAGAGTGGTACCAGGTCCAGACACTGAAGCAAGGAAGGATGACAGGAGAATTCCTTGGGCATGTGCATAAGAGAGTGGCAGTGCTCTCACCTGCTTTAGGGTACTGCCCAGAGGGGGGTGCTTTAAAAGTGGGACTGTATGTTCTGGGCTGGGATTAAATGCCTGGTGGGCAGATTGAGTGAGACAACCTTATCACAGGACCTTGGGACAAGTAGGGAGCAATGGGGAGAGCTCTTGTCCTCCCAGCATCAGATTTAGGCCCCAAGTAATCACTTTGGCTCATCTGGTAAACCACTTTGTCATTGTAGAGCTTAGCTCTACAGAGCAGGCTGAAATTCCTGTCCGTTGCAGATTCCTCTCCTCTTAGCTGGTGGTCTGTCACAGAAGTGGGTCAGTGGATGAGCCCTGGGCAGATCTGTTCTCCTCCTGGGTCTGTTGCTGTGGAGTTGTCTGGAAGAGAGCTGACTGTTAGATATAAACTGGAGAACAGAGATGCCCTAGCACTTCAGCGAGCAGAAAGCCCTGCCAGGAGCTGCTATAGCAACACAAAGATGGCTGAGTTCACCCCAGTTGGGCTTGTGAATGGAAATTTTCAGTACAGGCACTTTGGCTGCACTGCTTTCAGCTTGTACTTCCCTTTCCAAGGACAAGCAATGGGCCAGGCTGCAAAGGATTCAATAGCATGAGGGGTGAGGATGCCTCCAGTCAGGGGGCCTGTGAGCCCTGTTAGAATAGAGATCCGTGTCCTTAGGACTGAAAAAATAATTCTAGCTAATAGTACAGTGGCTGGATTCAATGCTTCTGACAACAGGCACTGATGGGGAGACATCCACTCCTTTGCCATCCTTGCAAAGACAATCACTGCAAAGCACCTGTCTTAACCAGCTGGCAGTGGGGAAAACTGTAGCTTCCACTCTAGAGTGCCTATGATCTGCCCAAAAGCAAGTGGTACCTGCTAGCTGCTAACAGCAGCTTTCAGACCACTGGGCAGAGTAGCATGTCCATTCCTCACCAGCACTGAGCCTCCCCTTACACCATGTGAGGATGGGCCATTTAACTCCTGCCCTCTCTCTAGGTGACCTCAGAAAGACTAATACAGTTTTTTCACTGACCCGTTGCTTTACCCTTCCATATCTGCCTGGCTTGTGCACAGATCTTCCCAACTCCTCTCCTCCTCCAGAGATTTCTCCCTCTTCTCCTGCTTCAAGTACTTCCTTGCTGCTACCTGTGGAGACTTCCCTCCCTGGAAATCCTGCTGGTTTTGATCTTGAACATAAAGCAGAATTTCTCTTTCTCTTGGAGACAAGAGAAACAGTGGCTCCAAGTGGATTATTTCACAGTCTCTGGCTGGCAATGAAAACAAAAAAGGGAGTTGTGTTAGCAGAGGGAAGAGGGAGCTTGTGGCAGCCATGGTCAAGAGGAAAGCCTGGCTCTGACACACTTTTCCAGTGCCATCCCTTTAGCAGCATGGCTTGATTGAGTGCTGTGCTGTGTCCATGGCAGAGTGTGACAGTACATGCTGTACCAAACACCACTGCCTTGGGAATATATTGTCTCTCTTCCCCCAGCCCCTGGAGGCTGGTAAAACTGGGAGAGGCTTCTCAGTGGGCATTTCTAATTTGGCTGACTTCTGCTACTCCCAGGAGTAAAGCTGACTAATTAGATTAACCCCTTGTGTGTTCTTCTGCACAGACATTAGCAATAGTAGAACAATAGGGTAAAGCACCAATATTTCAGTCATTGTCTTGCATCCATTTGCTCTGAGTACTGACAGCTGGATTTATCCCAGCCAAGAACCTGAACCTTCTGGAGACTGGAACTCCCTTCTGCTGTGTTGGCCATTCAGAATTTTGCATGAATTCAGAATTCCTCATGGCAGATTATTTGATCTTCGGCTGATATCTCTTAGACACGTTAGCAATCAGAAAGTTGTGCCAGCTGCCATGAGGCCAGGAGCAGGCATGGGCTGACTGCTGGTGCTCTGCCTCGTGAGAGAGCACAGCACAGGGTAAGAAGGCAGATACAGTCTTCATCTGAAATTTTTGTTACTTTCTACAACCCGATACACAAGGACTATATGACTAGATTGTCCTGTAATGCTGTGACCTCCTCCTTTCCCAGAGGACAGGAATTACAGTGGATTCACTCGACTGATGGCTCCCCCTTTGCTGAGACACCCTTGGGTTCATCACAGTCTGTCCAACAGGCATAAATGGCATTTGGCTCTTTCAGTGAAGTAGCATTTTCTTGTTCATCCACTGTGGTGCAGCTGTGCTGTGCTGGGGTCAGAGGATGAGAGAGGGGTGGAGAACCAGATCATGGCACTGTGCTAATTATGCATGTAAATCAGCTCCAGGACATGGGATGTGTCAGTGCTGTCTGAAGTTCTGTAAAGTTTTGTCTCACAGCACATCAGCAAAATGAAGGCATAGCATGGCTGAGGTTGGCAGGGACCCCTGGACATGATCTAGTCCAACCCCCCTGCCCAGTCACAGCTGGTTGCTCAGGACAGTTGCTCTGTGTCCAGACAGCTTTTGCATGTCTCCAAGGATGGAGACCCCACAACTTCTCTGGGCAACCTGTTCCAGTTAAGTCTCTCTTGCAGCAACAAAGATTTTCCTTATGTTTAAGAGGAATTTCCTGGTACTTCAGTTTATGTCCTCCACCTCTCATCTGGTCACTGGGTAACACTGAGAAGGATCTGGCACTGTCTTCTTCACACTCTCCCTTCAAGTGTACATTGATAACACCCCTCTGAGCCTCCTCTCCTCCAAGCTGAGCAGTCCCAGCTCTTCCAGCCTTTCCTCACTGGAGGTGCCTCAGTCCCTCCATCATCTCTGCAGTCCTACAGTGAGCTCTCTCCAGTGTGTCCATATCTTGCTCATACTGGGGAGCCCAGATCTTGACACAGCACAACAGCTGTGGCCTCACCAGCACTGAGTGGAGAGGAGGGGTCACGTCTCTCAACCTGCTGGCACAAACACAGCAGAGTTTCTGGACTCTGGTGCTGGTCCCAGGATGTCTCAGGAGTTCTGTCCCAGGGGTGAAGTACTGGTTGCAGACTCTAAGAAAAGGCTGCACTGTTTTTAGGGGTTTGATGTTGAGTTTTGTCTGGACCATGAAGACTAGTCAAATGTATTTCCTCTTCACACAGCACAGCCTGACCCTGACCATTGCCTGGAAAAAAACAGGCCAGAGATCTCTGCAGTGTCCCCCCATGCTCAGAACACTCACTGCCCTGTGACTCCAAAGCTGTTATATGTCTCTGGAGTGAGGGGCAGAGATGTGCACAGGCTTGGAGTAGATTTTTTCCTCGTGTAGTTCCTGTTCCTGTTGTGAAGGGATGCTAAGGGATGAGAAGCTTATCAAACAGTGAGTTGTACCTTCTTGTTCCAAACATGACAGTGAAACAAGTTCTCTTCAGGCAGCAGGACTGTTCTCCCCAACAGAAACTCAGTGCACCACTGCTGTTCAGAACTGACTTCCTCTGGTCAGCACAACTGCCCTGATCTCTTAGGAGATGTTTTCCATGTGGAACTGTGCCTTCCCTTAGCTGTGTAGCTCTGCATATGCAGATGCAGCCCATCTCCTCCAGCTCTGCCCTGATCCTGCCCCTAGATGCAGCCCTACAGCTGCACAGCACTGGGCTCTGCACTGCACCAACACTGCCCAGTGACAGGCACCATCCCCACGGGGCTCTCCAGGCCTACCCCAGCACCATGGAACAGGTAGACAGAGACTCTACCTGCCTTCCCAGTGCACAGACCAGATCTGTGACCTGTGCATTCCTGAGGAAACTCTCCTCTTCACCTCTGCTGACAGCCTGACACGTGCAGGACTCAGGAGGAACTTGCTTGTGCACTCCCATGGATAAAAACTGCCTTAATAGTGCACCACATGAAAAAAAATTTAGAAAGACTTACAGCCTGCCTCTTGATGCTGCTGTTTGAATAACTGAGTGCAGGAAGATTTCAGTAATGGCAGCTTTACAAAAGTTAAATTTGGTTGTTTTTTTTTCTGAAGCTCACACAAAAAAAATGAAGCAAGAAGAAATTGCAGACTTTCACAACGGCTTTCCTACAATCTGAGTTAAATACAAAATTTCCTCAGCAAATAACTTAAAATTTGCCCAAATAATTTCATTTTTTTCTGTTGTTGTGATGTAGCAATATTCAAGATGTGCATATGGGTTTTTGAGCATTTAATGTTGCAACATAAAAACTGTATCATTCTTGCAAGCGCAATTCATGCCTGGGGACTTCCATCACAAGACAAAGTATGAGATTTTTTCAGCCTAAATTACAAACACAGTACTATACCAACTGTTGGGAAATAGATTAAGTCTGTCCCAGCTGCCACTCATCCTCTCAGGGGTGGAGTACTCTCTATATTTTCTTTTTTGTCTTTTAATTTCTCACACAATAATTCCTAGTACTGTTTCTCTTGGAGTGCTTTTCTGTGATCTTTCCAGTATCTTTTTGAGTCACTGAAGTGTGCAATTAAGAGTTTTTCTTTCTCTGTTCACTGCTTTTCACTTCTGAGAGCAGATCGTCCTCCCAGTCACTTGTGAGCAGAGGAACAGCTCAGCCCTCTGCACAGTCTCTTTTTGGACTTTGCAACTGAAATCTCTATTGTCAGCCTGTCACCACGAGTGATGATGACAAAGGGATTTCCCCTTTCATCTCATGGTTGCTTTAAAAACCTTTCTTACAGGATCCTTGACAAAAGTTTTTGAGAAACTCTGGCTGATCTGACACTGAGGTTATACCCTTCCTGATGTGGGTTTTTCTTCAGTTAGATGCATTTGAATATTGCCTTTTACTTCTCCTGCTCTGCCTAGTTCTCCATTTTAACAAGCTGGTGTTTTCTCTGGGAGAGGGGCACGAACAAAGATGTGGGAGGTTGTGTGTTGTTACATAGTCTGTAGTCAAAGCATATATTCAAGATACTATTTCAAGAAGTTTCTGTGCTGTGTGCAGTATTTTACTCCCAAATTCTAAGTGTGGAATCTTTTGGGGCAAAAATGATGCAATTTGTGAGAAGGGGATGCAAATTTGCTCCGACACTTGTACACTCAGCCCTCCAGCACTGGGAGTGTGCCATGTGTAGCTCCCATCTCCCTTCAAACGGGGTTTTAATACCTTCTGTCTTTAAAACATTCTCATGAGAAGGTACTGCACACTGAATGGTGTCAGTTTTTCTGATGTTGGCTGCTTGAGACAGGGTATAGAGGACAGGTGTTCTTCAATGTCCAGTACAAACTGGAACAGATCATCTCAGGTTATTCAGAGTTTTCCTGCTTTCTAGCTCTTTATAGGTCCTTATGCTCTATTGCCCTCCTTCCCTCATGTTGGAAATCTCCCTAGGTAGATGGGAAGATAACTACAGAAAAATCTGCAAAGAGCAGGACAAAATGTAGTGCAGAAGTCTTCTTTCCCTGTTTTTCATTTTCAACATCCTCTGACTGATGCCTCTAAAATAGCCAAAATTCCACTGTTCATATGAAACCTCACTACCAGGAACTAGGCATCAGTTTTGTAGCACTGAACTTTTTCAAAATATCCTGTGCCCTTGCCTTGAAGCTACCTCCAAAAATGCTCTCTCAAATGTCACAGTGTTTCTGGCCATGTGGAGCCTGGAGAAGCAGCCATGAGTAGAACAACCTTCACCCAGACAGCAAAGCCACTTTCTTCCTCACAAGAAGAAAAATCCAAGACATTGACAAGAATATTCTGATGACTTACTGCAGCAGACTGAGAACTTTCAGCTGATGCAATAGAGAATATTTACACAATTCCAGGCCAGCGATGCAGAGAGAATGTGCTGTGGAAAAGGTCTCTCTATTGCAAAACATGCAGATAGAGAAAGGGAGCAGGTCAACAAGAGGGTGTGGACATCACAGGAGGAATATCTTCCGGTGAGTTCCTTCTGTGCAATCAGTTTTGCTCTGAGAAGGCTGCTGAGCACATGGTGGTACATGGGATCTAATGGTTAATCCAGTACTTTCCTATATCAATATAGAAATTTCTTTTTTTTTGCACAAATATACATTTTCCAGTTCAAGTGGATGGGGAAACATCTGGAGAGAAGAGCAGGTGAGTCCCTTTATATCTATAGGTTCTGATCCCACCTTCCCTGTACAGGAATTTGTGCCATTGCTGTGGTATGGTCCAGCTCTAAGGAAGGTAAGGTTTGGAGGAGAGGGAGCCCACATGTCTGTACTCTGGATCAACATGGGTGTCCTTAGGTCACCACAGCAAGTGAGAAGTCTGGTTTGTGTGTATCAAGTCTGTGGTGGGTGATTTCAGAGCCATCAATGTGACTTTTCACTTCACTGAAGAGTTTGGAGCTTTGCACATTGAAGTGAGGCAGCACTTCACCTTACCAAGATATGCTGGGTTGTTTAATGAAATGTGAATGGCTTGAGGGCAGGAAAAAGAGTGTCTAGGGTTTGAAACTTTCTTTTGTGATTCTGCTTTTAAGAAATTATTGCCTCAAGTGGTAATGTGTTCTATTACAGGAAGTTGCACTGCATCCCTGCTGACTGGAGAAGCCAACACTGTTCCCATCCACAAGAAAGCTGTGAGGGAAGACACGGGGAACTGACCCGTGAGTCTAACCTGAGTTTCTAGAAAAATTATGGAGAATGTTATACTGAGTACCACTGAAAAGCATTTAAAGAATAATGCAATCACTAATCAGTCACATGGGTTCACAAAGGAAAGTCCTCTTTTACTGGTTTGATCTCCTTCTAGTATGAGTCACACCCCCAGCTGATAAAGGGAAGGTGGTGCATGCAATTTTCCTGTTTTTTTGTGAGGCTTTTGATACTGTCCTTCACAGCATCCTTCTGGACAAGTAGTCCAGCTGTGGGAGGAGCAGGTTGACAGCAGGGCTTGAACAGTTATAATGAATGCGGCTGCATCTGACTGGCAAGCAGTCACCAGTGGTGTCTTCAGGACTTAGCCCTGGGGGCAGTACTGTTCAATATTTGAATCCATGATCTGGATGCAGGAATTGAATGCCTTGGTAGCAGGCTTGCTGATGATACCAAACTGGGGGTTGGTGTTGAATTTCTTGAGGGACAAGAGGTCTCAAAGAAGAATGTCAGTGGATTGGATCATTGAGCAATCATCAGGCATAAAATGGAAATAGTCCAATGCAGTTTTCTCCAGCTGGGAGTAACACTGGGCACAAGTTTAAACTGGGAGAGGAGTGGCAGGTCCCTGCAGAAAGGGGCCTGAGAGTGCTGATGAGCAGCAGGCTCAAGAGGAGTGAGTATTGTGTCCAGGTATTTGAGAGGGTAAATCACATGCCAGGGACATCACAGCATAATCAACCAGAGAGGGGATTACACCACTGTAGTCAGCATTGGTGTGGCTTCTCCTGGAGTACTGTGTACAGGGCTGGGCCACAACACTGAAGAAGGATGTGAAGGTCCTCAAAGAAGGGCCAAAAGGGGGGAATGGAGGATGAACCTTGTGGCAAAGGTCTGGAAGGCCTGTCCTGTGAGGAGTGGCTGAGGGCTCTGGGCTTGTTTTCTTCAGAGAAAAAGAGGCTGAGGGGTGACCTCATTGCTCTCTGCAGCTTTCTGAGGAGGGGATATGGAGGGGGAGGTGCTGGGCTCTTCTCCCTGATATCCAGGGACAGGACAACTGAGAATGATTCAAAGCTGTGCCAGAGGAGGATCAGACTAGACATTAGGAAGCATTTGAATCCTGAGGTGACAGGACAAGGAGTAACAGCCAGAAACTTAAACACAAAAGTTCCACCTCAACATGAGGGAGAATTTCTTTACATTAAGGGTGGCAGAACCCCAGAATAGGCTACCCAGGGAGGTCATGTAATGTCTCCAGAGATGGAGATGCCAAACCCACCCTGATGTGTTCCTTTGCCACCTGCTCTGGGTGACCTTGCTTGGCAGGGATTCTTGGACTGGATGATTTCCAGAGGTCACAGAATACCCCAGCTTTATTGAAAGTGTGGTCAAACCATGTTGATGCCTCAGGCCTATCAGTGTTTTAGAGGCATTTGGACAGTGGTCTTAGTAACAAGCTTTAACCTTTGGTCAGTCCTGAAAGGGTCAGGAAGTCCCTTCCAACTGCAGTATTCTAGTCTATAGTTTTCTATTCCTGCAGCTGCTGACAGCTCTGGGACAGACTTCAAGAAATCCTGCAGATAAAAGCAGATAAGGTGGATCATGAAAGGGGTCATTTAGTGAGTCTGTGAATGAAAAGGGTGAGATCTGGTGTGTCCTGTTCCTTGTAGGATCAGTGATGTCAGTAACTGGAAAAAGAGGATACAAGATGTATGAAAGTCCTGGGTCACTGGAACCTGACAGCTAATAATGTTTTTTGTCCAACTCTGGAAGGCTACTGAATAAATAACTTGAGTCCATTCTGGTTCAATAGTTTCTTAACCTACTGTTTAGTTCAGAAAACATGAACTCAATGAACTGAAAGAATATGTACTTTGCAGTTCCTTTTCTCATGTATAGCTGTGAAAAGCAGGACTGGCAGTGAAAAGGAAGAACACAGTCGAAGTTCTCACACAGTCTGGCATGTATTGTCTCCATTGACAGACAGAAGTGGAGTGGTGTAGTAAGGAAGGAAATGCATGATCAAGATGGAATGAGCAGACCAAAATCTACAGAGTGCTGTTTGCTGATCTAAAAGCTGTGATGACCACATCAGCACTGAAAGCTTCCTGCAGCAAATGCACAAAGTCTTTGCTTGTGGCCTTAGCACAGCTTAGTCTTGGGAGGGCTTAGAGGGACTTGGCTCAGCCACCACTGCTCTGAACCTCATGAAAGCATTAGCATCTATGCAAACAAACCTTCTCTCAGAATGGAGGTTTTCCTCCACCTTCCATGGAAATGACCATGCAACCTTGGACCATGAATCTCTTTCAGGCAGTGTCTTTAGTTAATGATAGGCACTTATCTGGGTCCAGATGGAAGACACTAGATGTGTATTTTGTAGAGAATATAGCCTCAGTTGTGAAGGTTTCCTTCCTTAAATTTAGCATTATAAATGGAGTAGCTCTTATTTGATTTAAAACACCAAAGAAAGGTCTTCCAACACTTGCTGATGTGCTAAGGTGACTTTGTTCTACTTTAGTTTCATCTAGGCTTGTATTATCTTTGCAAATTCTTGGGAACAAGAATCAGTTTCAGACTTTGCATTTGTCAAGGCACAGGGATAGAAGAAAAATAGAACCTGCATAGTCAAGCAATAATCTTCCCCATGATAAGAATTGTTGGATTGCTGGTGCCTTCTAGCACTTCACTGCCTGTGTATCCCCCCTTGTTCTTTTGTTCTGAGGAAAATGGGAATAATAGTAAAAAAATAAATGGATAAAGTACAGTACTGCTCCAGGCCTTGCAGCCAGTTGGCAATAGAGAAGAATTTGTTCTTTATTTCCTTCTTTGAAGTAGGTTTGATTTCAAAGTTAGTATTTGTGGGGACAGGACAGCAAGTAAACACCATCAATGGAGTTTGAAAAGATACACTACTTGAAAGTCCTGTTGTGTTTCAAAGGAAAGTCAGTAAATCAAATATTATCCTCAGGCTCCACAGAAGGCAAAGCTATTATGTTCCTTTCTATAGAAACAGCCAGTGCTGCTCACTGTCATGGGGAAAACTGTTGTGTCAGGGGGCTTCACCTACGAGGTATGTCAGAAATATTTGCCATTTGATTTTGTTTGGAAGAATTTGTGTATGGGAAAGAGGTTTATGGTCAGGTCATAAAAGTACATTGCTGTCCAAACTGATAAATCCCTGACTGGCTGTGGAGCCCTTTCTGTCTGTCCAGGCCACCACAAGCCACTCCTCAGTGCAGATTGGGTGCTATATAGGCCAGAGTGTTTCTAGAGGCACCAAAACAGTAGCGACAGGACCCTGGCAGCCCTTCAGTTTCTTTTCCAAGAGGTCTGCTCCTTGCAGATGAGCACGTTAATCAACTCTAAATAAACTGCTCTGGGCTCCAGGGAAATGAGCTATTGAAATACGAAGGCAAGGTGTGCCACAGCTTGTGCTTTCCTTTCTGTCCTTCTCACTGCCCAGTGTAGGCAGAGCTGTACCTGGGGGCCTGAGCAGCTGTGCTGACCATGAATGAGCAGAGCCACGTCAACAGCCTGTTCCTCAACGAAGACGCGGCCAAGCAGCTCCATGCCGAGAGCCGAGTGCGGCGGCTCCGCCAGGCCGTGCAGAAGAGAGCAGCGCGGGCCAAGAAGCGCATGCACAGCATCACTGCTGAGAGTGCCAGAAGCTTCTTCAGGAGAAATGCTTTTGTCCTACTCACCATTGCTGCAGTCTTACTAGGTATGGAGCTGGTGGCAGCACCAGGTGCCGTTTATAAATGGGGGGAAATGTTTGTTTATTCCACAAAGATTTTATTTTGTCGTAATGATTTGGCTGAGGAGGTGAAGCTGATGAGCTGATAGCTCAAAGTGCTGCCCACATCATGCGTGCCTTGGTGAGAGAGAACAACAGACCCTGCAGATGGTGCATATGCAAGACGGAGTCCTTGTTGATCCTTTCTGGCTGCAGTGTAGGAACAGTCTACAACAGAATGGTTGAGCTGGATCATCAAACCCTATCCTTATAAAAATCATCCAGGTTTCTTCAGAGATATCTTGTGAGTGCAGCTTCAGGCACAAGGGCTCTTCAAATTCATCCCACAGCTTTAGTCTGACAGGACTAGAATTGATGCAAAGGGTCACAGTACAATGCACACCAAATCTGCTCAGTATACCCCTGGCTTTTGATCCTGGCTGTGTCTCTAACTCACTGGTTGAACTCAGCTTTAAGAGGTGGGGGGACAAAGACTTTGAACTGTGTAGTCACACTTAGCTTAGGCTGGGAGGTCGTATCTCTTATCACAGCATTTTGTGCTCATAAGCTTCCTGGAAACAGACCCCAGAAGAACCACAGACAGGGAAACAAGGAGACCTGTGGTTTAGAACAAGGCTTCTGTGCATATAAGTATGTCAGAGGGAGAGAGAGCACACAGTAAAAACTGGATCATAGCCTTTTAAAAATGAACATTTGCTCCTTTGGGGAGAGAAGGAGCTGAAAGGAGATGAGAAAGAGAAAAGCCATGTTGTAGGACTGAGTACCACATTGTCCCATTTCCATTCTCATCCCTTGCTGATCCACAGGGATTATCCTGGCATTCTCTCTCCGGCCCTATCAGCTGACCTATCGCCAGATCAAGTATTTCTCCTTCCCCGGCGAGCTGCTGATGCGAATGCTCCAGATGTTGGTTCTTCCTCTCATTGTCTCTAGCTTGATTACAGGTGAGAAGGAATGGTCAGCAAAGACATGGCAGCTGTTGTTGGAGTACCCTTTGTGCCCCAGCTGGAGGTCCTTGGATTAGCTTGGCTAGTAATGACAAACCCGAACCTACAGCCATAGTGAACATGATCCACACCCATCCCTCTGCTGGCTCAGTAGTGGGGCAGAGAAACAGAAGGCCTTGTGCTTTCTCAGAGGACTGTGAAAACATAATGCAGTGGTTCAAATACCCAGCATTTGAGCACTAATGAGGATTTCATCCTATATAACCTCAAATGTCAACAAGTTTGTTGTCCAAGTCAGCTTTAGGTTTCCTCCAGCCTAGAGAAGGTTAGTTTTTGTCAGTCCAAAAGCACTGAGGTTGATCACTGGCTGGAGGGCTTCTCTCATCCAGATGCTCATAGAAAACATGCCAGACAGCCAAGCTGTCAGATAGCAATAGGGACTGCAAGGCATTCCACCTGCTGAAACATCCCACCATGAGGGACTGGAAGACCCAATGTACCTGAAGGGGATTATTTCCCTTATAAGAAGTTTCAAAGAAAATTACTACATTCCCAAATGTAGGGCCCACCTTTTTCACGGCTACAAGCCACATTCTCCCATATCTACGTTACAATAGAACTCCAAAGTCTGCCCCTTATATGATGTGCTTCCTAGAGACCCTGGCTCCCTGTCCAGCTCATGATGTAACTTGACCCTTTGAATCTTCCTCAAACTTCCCCTTTCTCTCTAAGACAACAGACTTCCTCACCTTGTCTCTCTGTGTGATACCCCAGGAATGGCTTCACTAGATAGCAGAGTCTCAGGGAAGATGGGGATGCGTGCTATTGTCTACTACATGGTGACCACAATCATAGCTGTCTTCATTGGCATCCTCATGGTGATCATCATCCACCCAGGAAAAGGATCTAAGGACAATCTTCACCGAGAAGGCAGAATTGAGCAGGTGCAGACCACAGATGCTTTCATGGACTTGGTGAGGTAAGTGAACAAGGTGGTCTCATATTGAGACCGTATCAGTGAGTTTACATTCCTCCTCTTGAAGTGTCACAGCTTTGGGCATATAGTCTTAGGGAAAGGGGGTAATGTCTGAGTTTTGGCAAGCCTATTACTTTTAACTTAGTCTAGTTAACTGGCTTTGTCACTCAGAGACTGAGTGGCTTGGAGTCCAGCCCTTCTGCTAGAGGTATTAGTGCAAGAAGCCAAGGTGTGCTCAGCAAAACAAGCAATGAAAACTATCAGTGGCTCCATGCCTTTCAGAACTTCACCCAGCAAAAGCTACTCCAAATACCCATCTTCACTGACCAAAGGAAATCAAGGACGTTGTTCCCAAGACATTGTCTCTCCCCCACTTTCTGTGGCCTTACATAGTGAATTGCAAAGCTCTACCATCTCAAGTGGTATGGAGCCATGTTTCTGAGGTACGAGATAACAGATTGCTCAAATGACAGCTGTAAAGGTGAGGCTGAGAGCAAGGCAGTGTTTTAAACATTGTAATATGGTTTTGTTTCAAGATCTGGTTGGGTTTGATGATGCTCTTAAAAGGTAAACTATATCCCAGTATAGTCTGAAAACATGCAGCCAGAGTTTGACAAGATACAAAAGGTGCTGGGTCCAGATCAGTATATTCTCTTCTTCTGTCAATCAGAGAGGGCTTGAGCCAACATTATGAGAGTTGTTACCTCAGATACTGCTCCAGGATAAAGAAGTTGGCCAGGAAGCCCATGTTTTCTTCCTAGTTCAACAGGACAATAACTATTTCCTTGTTTTATCTACTGCAGGAATATGTTCCCGCCCAACCTGGTAGAAGCGTGCTTCAAACAGGTATGAAACCTCCCCTGGCCCATCTCTGCACCCTGTGCCCTAGCCGTGGTCCTACCTACTTCTCTGAGGGACGCAATAGCATCTCAGGTCTGACTGCTCCAAAAGGCACTGCAGTCATTAGTCTGCAAGCTTTTCAAGCTATCTGTAGATGGGTGCTTCAATCTCCATCCCATCCCACAGAGGCAGGAAGGGTTTGCACGATCTCAGGTAGTGGGGCTTGGACTAGCAGTGAAATGGAGCAGATTCTTCAAGGATTTGTCTCTTCTGTAGTGCTAGTGCCCTTGGAAGCAGCACAAAGGGTTATCAGAGAAGCCAAATATCTCAGTCCTAGTGACACAAGATGTTCTAATGGTCTCTTTTGACCTTCGGCTCTATGAACATTCTTAATTTTCTGTGGAAGCACTGTGGACCTTGAGAACAGACAAGGCAAATTTCACACAAGGCAGAAGCAATTTGCAGTACTCTTATTACTTTAGGAAAGTTCTCAAGAGCTTGGCATGTGTCCTGAGCTTCTGAACTAGAGCCTGTGAGTGCACCTAATAATTTGTGTCTTTTCAGTACAAGACGCAGTACAGCACCAGGGTCTTCACCAGAACCATCCACCACATCAGCAATGTCACAGCAGGTGTGACAAGCACTCCGATCCCTGTGCCTGAGAACTTCACCAGCATTCTGGAGAACATCACTCATGCCCTGGAGACCATCTCCGAGGTGCTGACCTTTGAAGAAGTCATTCCCATCCCAGGCTCAGCCAATGGGGTGAACGCACTGGGGCTGGTAGTGTTCTCCATGTGCTTCGGTTTGATGATCGGCAGCATGAAGCAGAAGGGACGGGCCCTGCGAGAGTTCTTTAACTGCCTCAACGAAGCCATCATGAGGCTGGTGGCCATTATCATCTGGTGAGGAGCACGGCCGGTTGGAGCAGGAGGTCTGCAGGTGCAGTTTCCACTGACATGATGAGAAGTGGGATAGCTTTAAGGATGCCATGCACATGCACAGGGAAAGCAGATGGGCACAGCTCTCCTTTGTCTCCAGCAGGCTGGAGGAAAAAGTCTGGATGGGATATTTTGTTCACATTTCATTTCCTGCTCTTTTTGTTTTCACCTTAGAAATATCAGGTACACCAAGACTTGCTATTCTTGAGGCTGCTGGAAACATCCTTGGAAGACCAGAGAGCTGGAGTGGAAGATCTCTTAACCTTATCAATAGGGGTAGGGTGTGAGGCTCACCCACTAAAAGCTTTCCTTCCAGGAGTTTGATTTAGCTATGAGTCACAGTAACCCATTGCTACTTTCCTGCTTTTGTGGTGGCAGCTATATGCAAAGCTCTGAGAGCTGAGCTGCGTTGAGAGGATCAGCTCAAAGTTACTGCCTTTCAGTTTGAGGTCCCCCAGATCCTGATTCCTCTACAGCTGAGCTTCTTGTTGCTTTCTGTGTAAGGCTGCCTATGACACATAGTCCAGAGAAGCAAGGCACTGCTGAGACAAATCTTCTCTAGGAATCTTGTTATTTTAATGTCTTTACTCATCTAGGGCTCAAGGTTGGTATAGGTACTGTAAAACAGGAGAGGTGCAGGTCTGGCAGAATACATGCAAATGTCTGAGAGGGAAGGGATCTGTCAGCCCCCACCTTCTCCCATTTTAGATCATTCTAACTTCCTTTCCTTGGTCATATTGTCACAGTCTTGTATGTCAGAGCAAAATCCTGAGCACAGGGGGACAGGTCCTACACAAAAAAGCACAAAAGGTAAGAACATCCCTGACCTCACAGCACAGTGTTGAGAAGTCTCAACCCCCCTGGCATCTCTTACTCTCTGCCTGAACTTTTCTAAGAAGAAATAAGAGTCTTCTGAGGGCAAAAAAGGGAGGGCATGAGCACAGCAGAACAAGTAGACCTGCACACAACTCTAGAGACCTTCAACTCTGTTCCTTCAACCTCCCCTTAGACGAAGGAAAGTGAGGTGTTGATGTATAGAATACTGATTACACTTGGGACACTGCCTGTGCACATACAGTAGGTATGTAGTAGTGTCTGGAGAGACCTCCTGAATTATAAAATCCTGCTGGTATGGGAGTCAGGACTGTCAGCTACAGTCCAGCACTCCTTCCTGAAGCTACGGTCTGTAGATCATGTCCCAGGAGCTGTTTTTTCCCGGCAAGATCTGGCCACTGGCTTCAGCCAAGGATGTTTTCTAAGAGGAAGGCCAGAGGAAATGAAATATTCATTGGATCCTTTCCTGAAACTTTTCCAAACCTTCCAGGCTAAGTTGGAGTTTAGCATGTAGATCTCGGAGCCTTGTGCATGAATTGCATGTAAGCTCTTGAGGCTCAGCCATGGAGCTGGGATTTTCTTTGATCCAGTTATTATATCAGTGCCCAAGATTTTCTCTGTATCTGTCTTATGACTTCCTTTCTGTGGAGCGTCACTGCTGCTCATGCGATGCATTGCTATGGAGGGGAAAAAAGCCACAAGGAGTGGAAGGGACAGCAGTGTACTTCAAAATGGGTTTTTATATGAGCCATGGTTGCTTTTACAGGTGTTGCTGTGCCCAGTCCTTGTTACACCAGATCTGGATCCCTATATGTTCTTATTCCCTAAATGTGAATGTCTGAAGACAGCAAGGCTGATATCCCAGAGCCAATAGAACATTCTTGCTTTTACTCCCTGATTCCCTGTGCCTCACAGTAAAAGAATGCTCTCAACCCAAGATCTGTTAGCAAGGGAAGAGACTCTGAAGGCTTCTCTACGTAATCTCCCCCACCAATTCTACAAGGAGTGTTGTAGAAACAAGTAGGGAACCTGAAAGGAGGAAATCTCCACCAGTGCCCAAGCTGTGCCCACAAAAGAGTGCTGGAGTCCCCAGCCATGAAACAAGTGCTACTTTTGACCATGTGGTGAACAAGTCCCAGCTCTTTCCAAGACTCTAGAAAGGAAATCAGCAGTATCATCCAGCGATTAAGCTCACTGAGCACTTGTGGAGTGCTGGCTAATTGGGGATTTGTCCAGACAGCATGCATTACAGCTGATATGAAAGTGTGGGAGCCAGTTCTGACCATTGGCCTTGTGTTTCTGCCACAGGTATGCTCCAGTTGGGATCATGTTTTTAATTGCTGGCAAAATCCTGGAGATGGATGACCTAGCAGTGATGGGCGGCCAGCTGGGGATGTACACACTCACTGTCATCGTTGGACTCCTCATTCACGCCATTTGCATCCTGCCCCTGCTCTACTTCATTGTCACTCACCGAAACCCCTGGGTGTTCATTGCAGGGCTCCTGCAGGCCCTGATCACAGCCCTCGGCACCTCCTCCAGGTACGATGGCCATGAATGAGTGGGTTGGGGCTGATGTGGGTTCTATGTCTCAGTACTCCATTGCTCTCAGTGCAGTGGTGTGGTCTCACAATTTCTAGCACTAGCAGCTTTTTGCACTGGACAAACCAAGCTTATTTCAGAGTGGAAAAATTCCCACTCCCCTGCTCAGGACCTTTAGTCACGTGAACAGTTCTGATCATCAGTGAATGGCCCATATTCCTCCTTACCAAACGCAGGAGTTACTTTGCTTACAGCATCGAAATGCTGAGCTCAGGACAAATATCAAATCCCACTGAATTGCAGCATTATTCCACATGCACATACGTCTCACACACATGTACTCATACACATTTGCACAGCTCTCTCTCCCAGCACACAAACTGTGTGCAGCTGTCATTGAACTCCCCAGAGGCCTGGACAAAGGCTTGCACGGCCATGTCACACAGCCAAAGCAAGGGACTGTAGGTAGCTGTTGCTTCACTAAGTGCCATATTTCTTGTCATATTAATTTCCTGGTAATCACATAGCACATATATTCTCATGCCAAGACACACAACATTTTTCCTGCTTTCTCTGCAATATATATTCTCACACATAGGCCATTATTTCTTATGGGCTGAGAGGGGTAATAAAGGGCTGAAGGTTTTTTTAACAGCTGGAAAAGAAATTTTGGTCTTGAGGCTCTGTCCTATGTACTCTGAATCCTCCAGCATCACCTTTTGGCATTATACCAGCATCATCAGCCTCAGGGTTACACAACCTCTGTCCCAGATCCCTGAGGAAAGCCATGTCTGAATGTGCAACTGCAGTGTGCATCATATTTGAGGAAGCCTTGCTTAGACTGTTCTTTCTTCTAGCAGCTTCTGGCCTATGGCTCACATGGCAGGGTGAAAAAGCAGGTGGGTAAGGTCATAAACCAGGCAGAGGCTTAATCCCTCTTCCAAGGTCAGCATACATCCAATTCATGTTGTTTTGTAAATTCCTTTCAGTTCAGCGACTCTGCCCATCACCTTCAGGTGCCTGGAACAAAACAATGGTGTGGACAGGCGCATCACGAGGTTTGTGCTGCCTGTGGGAGCCACAATTAACATGGACGGCACTGCTCTGTACGAGGCCCTTGCAGCCATCTTCATTGCACAAGTCAACAACTATGAACTTGACTTTGGGCAAATCATCACTATAAGGTGACTTTTGAAAGAGTTTCGGGACTACAGGAAGGGCTTCAGTTTTGTTGGCTTATCTAAGTCATGATCAGGTTCCTCTTGTGCTCAGGAGATGCAATAAGGAGAAAAAATGGGGGAGAAGAGGGTTGTACTACAGCTCCAAGTGTTAAAGCAGGTATGATTTGGGCACCACTCCTTTGAGGCTCCACTTAAGCCCTCCTTGCATGTCCGGGTCTTAGGAAAAGCTGTGATATGCAGTCTCTTATGAGGAGGTCTCTGGCAGGGACAGCCTGGCATTGTGTTGGTGTCCCATGTGTCAACATCCTGCTCAGAGATGAGGGCAAAAGGACTGCCAAGGTGTTTTGTAGGTGATGAGTTTGAGCTACTTCCTGACATTTCTGCAAATGTGACCACATCTTTTCTTCCCTTTGCTGATAGCTGTGCTTTCCTGTTCTCTCCAGCATCACTGCCACGGCAGCCAGCATTGGAGCAGCAGGTATTCCCCAGGCAGGACTGGTGACAATGGTTATAGTGCTGACATCAGTGGGGCTGCCTACTGAAGACATCACACTGATCATCGCTGTGGACTGGTTTCTGTAAGTTCTTTGCTCAACAGCATGCACTGCTGTGCACTCCTGCTCGTGCTTACAGAGCTCCTCTGTACTCCCAATACCTCTGCTGAAAGCAGGCTCAGTAACCTGCATGATTAAGGTTAAAATACACCTGTATCAGTGAGACATTACACAGGAGCTGTCCCTGCCTATGTGTTGCAACCCACTCCAGAGGGCCAGGGCAACCCATGTGTTTATTAATAGATCCCTCGGGGTGGATTAGAGTGAAATAACACTGAATGATCAGTGTTTATAAAATATATAGTATTTATTTTAGAACATCCTGGTTGCAGTGGAAAGCAGGTACACAGTCATGTTCGCTATTATTAGCTATAATAATATAAAAGCACAAAAATAACCCCGAAGAAAATATATAAAGGAAAAGAAAGGAGAAAGAAAGAGTGAGATTAGAAAGGTATACAGTCAGCACCTGTGGGTCCAGCAATGAGACTTGGTTGTTGCAATTTTGATGTCCTTTGGTCGAAGTGATGGTCACACTCTTGATCAGGGGTGGGGGAAGCCCTTGAAACACTCAGGTTCAGGTGGGAGCACCCAGGTAACAGTGAATTTTGCACTGTCTGATGTAATGATGTGGATAACAGAGCACTTTGGGGGTCTTTGTTTGGTTTATGACACCTTCTAAGACATTACAGCTGCCTCTCCCATCAGTGTAGTTGAGCCAATTATGCCCCATGAGAAGGCATGAAAACCTTCAGGCTTATGTGTGAATGTCCTGGTACTTCCTCAGAGGGGAGTTTTCATACCTGAGCCATTATGTAAGGGAGGATATTGCCCTTAAAACCATCTCTCAGGATCTGCTTCATATTGATGTCTTCCCTTCTCTGGCTCAAAATCCATCTTGTCCCCTCTGGGGATGGATGTGTCATTCCCCAGCCGCTAAGTGGTTCCTTTCCAAAAGGCAAAGCTCAGAAAAGCACCTGCTGCTTTTTCAAATGGCTATTTGGAATTATTAACCATTAACATTCCAGTCTCTCACACCATTCTGGGAGTCTTCACCATGTGCTTCAGCATCCCAAAGCATCAGAGGTCACTTGCAGATCAGCCTGATGACCAAACAATGTCCTTCATTTGCTTTATTTTAAAAGGCACCTAGAAACTATCTCCAGAGTAATAGGGACTGGTTGCGTCAATAATAAGCAAATCCACACTGCAGAGTGATGGTTCTGGGCTAAACACAGAAAGAGGGATGAAGCTGGGCTGTACAAAGTTGAGGAGTACTTAGATGAGTGCTGCTAGTCAGCCACACTGCTGTGTTTCAGCTTTCTTTTCCTTTTAACCCTTGGGACAAGAGATTTTACAGGAGTGCTCCTGGGAACCAGATTGAAGAATGCATTTGTGCACAGTCCCACCTCTCTCAGTCCTCAAACACCAAAATCCTGTCTGAGGGATATGTTGTCAATATTCCCTCTATTCTTCTGTAATTTGTAATGCTAGTCTGTAGCCAAAGCAGCCAAAGTCTTCTCCCAGCCATGGCTGACGAGTTGCAAACAGTCTCACCCAACACCTCCACTTTTTCTGTTGATTATACACAAGAACAGACATGGCTGGGAAGAGCCCTCCTAAGACACCAGGTTATTTCATATATTAACCCAGAGTAGCTGGTTTCAACTATATGCCAAAGGCCTTATCTGTTGTTTCTGCTGAAGGGTCTGATGGGTGGCTGGACTGGTGGCAGCTTCAGCAGTTCTGACACACTGTTGTGGTTGTGGAGAACATCTCATTGCAAAAGGTGTTTTAGATGTGCTGTCTTGCACGAGTGTCTTGTCTTAGTGCATGCTGTCCATGCTGAGGAAATTTGACTCAAGCAGCACTGTCAAAGCTTTGCACCAGAATTTCTGCACTTTTTGTAAAATAAAATGTAACTTGAGTGAAACATGAGATGAGGCTCATCTGAATCTGCAGTAAGGCCTTTGGAAAGGAAGGTATCCATGCAGAACCACAGTAACCATTTCTCATTTTGTGTGGAGTAGAAAACTTAATCAGTGAGCAACTGGGAATGCAATAAAACAGGAAAGAATGTGAAGCCTGTGCCTCACAAGGCAGGCTCTTAGGGAGTTGTTTTCCTGTCAATGTTGAAGTATCAATTGTTAGAGTAACTTAAAAAGTAGGAGTTTCATTGAAGATGTTTCTTGCAATAATCTTCATGCCCTTAGATGTTATTTCATTTTTCTCTCTGATTTTTCAGGGACCGCCTTAGAACAACCACCAATGTCCTGGGGGATTCTCTGGGTGCTGGAATTGTGGAGCATCTGTCCCGGCAGGAGCTGGATGCGCAGGACTGCGAACTTGGTAAATCTGGAGTAGAGGAGAAAGAACAGCTCTCCCACCTGGTTTGCTCACAGAACAACACCCACAGGCACCCCAGGAGGGAGACAGCACTGAGAAATTGGGCAGCAGTGCAGATTAATGCTGTTAAAAGCCAAAACTTGTAACAGAAGTCCATAGTGAAGGACAGAGAAAGACCCGTTCTGCAAGGCACTCACTTTTTTTCTCCCTCTGCTACATGCAGCCTTCCCTGATCCTATTTCTCCCCTGTTTATCTCTGACTGGCATTAAAAAGGAGAAAATTAGACTGCAAAGAAAGTTTTATTCCACAAAAGTGTGATTTAGCCAGTCTTATGGGGTCGAAGAGTTAAACCTGAGTAAAGAAGACTTGGTAAAGGAGCTGGACTAGAAGCTCCTTTATTTCTGAACTAGGTGGCCAGGTGGGTTGGCAACACCACCACTTGTGGACTGGCACCAAAATATTGCCATGACTCTGCCCCATGAGATACAGCTGCAAAGTCTCCTCTTGGTTAGTGCCTTCACCCTAGCAAGCTTTTAACACTGACCTCCTGGTCCTGGTGTTGGTACTGATATTGCAGATGATGCTTTTTGAAGAGCTCCTCTGTCAGTACAAGAGTCACCCAGCCCTTGAAGGCATATGGGACCATACAACAGGATCAGGGCTTGCTGTGCTGGGTGGTAGCACCAATGAGGGTCAATAGACTTCTCATTAGCCAAAGATGCTAAAGGACTGTGAAGGAAGTGAACAGAAAGAACTTACTATATCTGTTATTCAGTCTCTGAAACATCTCCCCACCCTACCAAGCTCTGGCAAAACCAGTTAACTTCATTTCTCTTTAGCAAGCTGTTCTCTTCTTAGTGAAACAAGAAAGGGAAAAGCAAAGTTTAAGAACAACTGAGCAGCTGAGTGGTACCAGGAATGACTCCCTGCCATTCCAGATTTGCTCAGAAAACAATTTCACTCCTCATTACAAGATTCCTAAGGAAGTAGTTCCTGTGCTTGTCTTTGGCTGTTTTCAGAAGTGATTTCCCCTCAGTCACTTTGCTCAAGACTGTGCTTTCAAATATCTGTAGCTCAATTGTTTGGAGCCTGGTGCTAATAAGACCAAGATCCACGAGTTCAATCCCTGTGTGGGCCATTCACTTAAGAGCTGGACTTGATAATCCTTGTGGGTCCCTTCCAACTCAGAATAGACTGTGAAATATCTGTCTTTCTACAGCTCTTTATATTTTATAGGCAGAATCAAATCAATTCTTAGCCTTTGCACAAGTTTGTCAGACTCCAAACTTATAAATTCAGGATATATTTTTCAATGCCTACAAAATGGAGTTCAGCTTCTGTTTAACACCCTTGGACATAAGACCAAATGACACCCAAAACATTGCAGAAGAAAGAAGTAGGAACCTGTTTTATCCATGCTCTCTCCCCCTTCCCTGGCATGGCCAGGAACACAGCTGGTATCTCTCACTGCAGTGAACAGGACCACTAGGACTTGCTCCATAATAATCAGATCCATAAACATCCAGAAAGCTGATGTCTAGACACAGCCAGGAAGATGTTAAAGATCCATGTTTTTGGGGCTGCTGCAGTGTAGCTGTCCTGCTTTTTACATGGCTAAGCTCAGGAACAGCAGCAAGCAGGCTCCCGTCCCACAGCCAAACTGTTTAAACTGAGCAGCTTTCATTTGAATTCTGCTCAACTATTCCCAACTCACTTTATCACACCCCTCCTACCCGTCTTTTCACACTGATGCTTTTCTTTCCCAGCCATAGCCATACAGTCAGAGGGGCACCTTGTGGAAGGAAGACAAGCCAACTCTGCCAACCACAACTGCACACCTGCCCATCCTGGCCTTCACAGCCCTAATAAATCTTCCTCAAACACATTTCTTGAGATGTTCAAAACCAGATCTCGAGGCACTTTTTGGTTGTTCAGGAACTGCAGAGTTATATATTGGTGCTGCCACATTCCACATCCCGTAGGCAGAATATTCTATTTTTATGGGCTACACAATTATTTGGAGCGTGAGGTAAATGCACAAAGGCATCTCTTTCATGTAGGAGTGGCAGCAGAAGAGGGTAACCAGAAGTCTGAAGTAGCTCCATTTAGCAGTGGCTGGATCCAGACCTTAAGGTACCAGGCTGTTTCCTGATTCTGGGAGGCAGGTTGCTGATTTTGACAAGTGATCTACTCTAACAGGGGGCAAGTGAGCAGGATAATAAATTATTATCCTCCTCTTCACAGCATATTTTTTTATCTTGTATGAATACTTTTATGATGTCTGCTCTTCTCTTTTCTAGACTAAACAGACCCCGTGCACCCTCACAGGTAATAATCATTCATGTTCCTCTGCTCTGGACTTTTTCATCAGTGTTTCACATCCTTCCTGAAGTGGAATGACTAAAATTTGACACAACAATCCAACTAAAGGCTTATAAGTGCTGACAGATGAGGAAAGAATCTTTCCCATACATTAAGATTTAAACCTTGGACTCATGTTACCATTGTTTAACAGCATGCTATGCATTGCCTGATCAGGATAACTGTGCATATATACAGCAAACTCAAGTGTGTTCATCTTAACTCTTAGTGAGGTTGGACTCTTTACTTTGATGTGATGGGTCTATCTAAAGACCAGATCATAATCAAAGAGTTTTCAGATACACTGTATTAACTTGTATCTATAGTGTACTAAGACAGCACTAGCTTATCATTAATACTGCTCAGCTGACATGAGTCTAAACCTTCATAAAGAGCAGATCTGACTATAAAAATCAATGAAGTACCTAATTTTTTAACAACAGCATGATAGCATTCACTCTATGTGAGTGAATGATAATACATGATAATTTCTACATTATTTTAAGCAGAACTGCTGCCTAATCTAGCAATTTCCAAGTTTGTGTTTGTGAAGTTGATTATTACCTAAGTATTATTAGTATATAAGTATTATTAATTAGTACTACTAGTACCCAAGTATTATTATTACCTTATTATTACCTAAGTACAATTATTTCAACTTGTTCATATTGTATTTTGGTGTTCTTTTTTTTTTTCCCCCAGACTATTTGTCCAACTTTTCAAGAAAACACTGATTCTAATTCTGAAGAGACTTCCTGTATATAAAGGACAAACTGAAGGATGTGTTGGAACAAAAACTTGTTGGATTGGACTCTAGTTCAAACGGGAATTAATTCTGGGAAGTCCAATGGTTTAGATTTTACAGACAGTCACACTAGACGATCATAAGGGTCCCTTCTGGCTTTATAATATATGCACGTGCTTTCTGGTTTAAAGATATTGCAAAGGGTCTTTCCAGCCTGATCATTTCTAAAAGCTACCTGGAAGGATCCCATGATACTTTAATAAAACTCAGCAGGAGTCTAACCTGTTTTCAGTTGCTGTTTCAGACCTGTACACATACCAGACAAGGAGCTCTCTATCCCACGTTGCGTTCACACGTTTGCAGATATTCCCACAAAATGGCACACACCAAGCCTTGTTACTTGTGATTTCCTGCTTTCAACTCAAGAGTAATGGAGGACAAACAAGTAGAGGTCTAGCTTTCAAACACTACAAACCAGTCTTCCATGGGGAAATTCAGAATTCGTTTGATAGCTTTTAACTCTGGTGTTTACCCATGTTTTTTACCAGTTTATGATTAGGTTTATCTATTTACAGTACCTGAACAGCAAAGTATTGTCAGGATTTTACATATACAGACATACATATATA
>VYZS01043662.1:15771-27007 GCA_013400695.1 Neodrepanis coruscans | reverse complement strand
GGATTTA
Organism: Neodrepanis coruscans; assembly: GCA_013400695.1. Lineage (NCBI taxonomy): Eukaryota > Metazoa > Chordata > Aves > Passeriformes > Philepittidae > Neodrepanis > Neodrepanis coruscans. The sequence goes on along the minus strand of VYZS01043662.1, from coordinate 27,000 downwards.
AAACTCAGTGTTCAGAGGAATTACCTGGAGATTTGATTAACATCAGTTAGCTTTCATGCTATCCTGGAAACTCAGTAGTCAGATGTCATTTGTGTCCCAGATCTGGAAGATCATACTATTTGCAGCTTCAGAAAGTTGAGCAGGTGTTACATGAGCAGGGGCTCATTACTTCATTTTATTCACTTAGCTCCCTGAATGCCATCCATCCCTCTTCCTCTGCTTTTATCTCACCCAAGAGATTCCTCTCTTCATCCTCCTCCATAACAGCTCGTCTTCAGCTCTGTGGTCCTACATTTCCATTTGCCATATTGCCCTGTAAAAGGTCTCCCCACTCCTCTTTAACGCTGTCCTCTTTACTGATGCCACGACTTCTCTGTAACCATTTCTTCACATCTCACTCTTTTTATATCTTCTTGGTAGGCAAAATGTTTCTTCATATACTTGAACCTTTTTGTTGCCTCTTCCTTCCATCTTTCAGCTCCTCTGAAATTGGTCACAGACCAAGTGCACTTTCCTGGAAGAAGGTAGTGAAGAATGAGGCTGGGGAAAACAACTTTTAGACAACATTGAGCCCTACTCAGCTGAGGTGATAATACCAGGGAAAAGAGGGAAAGAAGGAACTGTTAAACTTAAGAAAGCCATAGGGCTAGTGATGGTAGGGTAGCTACAATACCTTTCTGAAGTGTGGTTCAAAACTGTATACTAGAAAGAAGTTAGAAAAGAAGAACTAGAAGCAATTCAGTGGTCAGCCTGAATTGCAAGCTTATATTAGGGGGAAAAAAATGCATGGCTAAAAAGGCAGAAATCTCAGAAGAATGCCTGCTTGCTTCTAAAAAGTACAGCAGCTTATTTAAGGACAACCAACAAGCAGGAGCCTGAATTTTGTGCATGATCTGTGCCTTGTATGACAATTCTTCAAAGCAATACAGTGTCTCCTAACATCATAATACAGCTCTGGTTCAGTAATAACTTTATGAGAAATGTGATGCCCCAATGATCAGCTTCACTTATAGGTGGTATATCATTCCCTTAGAATATTTCTCACTTATAGGTAATGTAACACCTCAAGAAAACAGCATGGTACATGTCCTTCTGATCATCTTCTGAGAGGATGAGTGAACTTCGCACAAGAAATGGTGAGGAGATAGGCTGATTTAAGGATTTCTTCTCTTTTTGTTCAAGAGATCTTTGGTAGCTGGGAAGCATAGGTTCAGATTTCTTTCCTACTTCAGTCTTTTTGAACAGTTTACTCCCTGAAAAAGATAACTGTTTCACAGATGATTTTGGACCCCCGCGAGCAGGGGGAATCAAACTGTTCAGAAGGCTTGGAGAGAAAAGGTTTTTGCATTCTTTCATGCCCAGCATGTACACACAGTTATCACCATTCTTGCCCTTGAAAAATAAATTTTTCCTAAGTCCTTCTACTGCCTGGCATTTTAGGGGTACCTGCATTATATTCCTTTACAGTTTCCCAGTACAGCTTAGATAAAACAGTACTTAAGAGTACTTATATTACTTAAGAGACCTATTAGTAAATTCTTACAATTGGGATTCAGTGACAGCTACTTAGCTGTTGTTTATTGTTGTAAATCCAGTAACAGTTTGCCCTATATCCTCTTACAGCTGGTTCTTTTAATTGGCTTTGAATGTTTTGTAACAGTGAGATTTCCTCTTAGAAGAACACCTCTGAACATGGAAATGACTGCTGACAGTTGGACAACCTCTACCCTTACTAACAAATTGGTACAGGCCCGGACTAAATTTTTCTTTGTATTTCAGACAAATAGAAATGCTTGACAATGAGATTTGCTGTTGCACAAAAAATAATCCAAATAGACAGAAATGTTACCTCTTATATTGCAAAAAACCAGAATTACTTCTTGGCATTCCCAGTTTTTATCTTATTCCCAGTTGTTTGATACATATCAGCGTAAACACCGGAAAAACAGAATCAAAACACTTACACTAATCCCGAAATCACATATAAGCCTTACTAATTCCTCTTACTTCTGTCACGTAAGATAGAGACTCCACTGGTGTCTGACAGAGAGGACTGTGTGCCAGGAGTGAAATCTTAGATTGACCAGCTTCGCAGTTGGTATAAATCATTAAATCTCCAGTGGATTTCATGCTGTTGCAGCTGAAAAAGATGGTTTACAGCTTCAGAAGAGACAATCTGCAGCTGCTTTTCACGAAATCTTTCTGTAAAATCTTAACCTTAAATCATGAAACAATAGCAAGACACCAACTACAAGGCAGCAAAAGGAATATTTGAAAGGATAGTGTGACAAAGCAGAGACAAACATGTACAGGAGACATAAATGTTTCAGAGCTGAAAAGCAAGTGCTACTCCCTTGATATTACTTTTCTGTCAAAATATAATAAAAGAGTAGCAAAGGAATGCATATAATTATGTCTCCAACTGTAGACATATTTGCTTGAAGTGACAAAAACAAAGATATTCACATGTGCTAATGGTGACTAATCAATCTGCTATTAACAGGTAACACACTTTCAAATGAAAGAAAGGAAAAGGACATTTTCCCAAATCAGTTAGTGTATCAGTCAAGAAGTCAATCAAGAGAAATCAGGAGAGCAGAAGCTTTAGATATGTACCACAGGCTTTGAATTAATGTGAATCACTAAAATTAAAAAATTATTTCTATCTGAAAAGTTAATATTCCCTCAGCAGAAGCTGGGGGAATTAACTTCTAAGAAAAGTAATACTGTTGATCACATTTCTTGAAAAGACTGATTGGAACTTCTGTATACTATTCCTCAGTAAAGAGGGAGAAATTATGAACCTCAACATGCAGAATTGTTTCCTGATTCTTGTTTGGAGAGAGAGAAGCAAAATTTGCAGCTGTTCACTGCCTACCTGCTCCTTTTCAAACCACATAACTTTTCAAACTTGTAAAGACTCCAAAGTATTCAGTGGACAGAAAATCCATTTTCTTCTAAGCTACCTGATGACACGCTGTCATTCAGATTCACACAACACACATAACCTTGACAGGCCTTTACAATGGCCTCCCTTGCCCCTTACTTGAATCCAAGAACAGAGAAGGGGAAAAAGAATTTCAAATAGACAAATAAGTAAGTAAAAATCATGGCAGACCCTGGTCCACTATTCACAGTGCATGTTGCTTTTCAAGCACTGAGAGGGTGGAGGAGGCTCCATCTACACCTTCCACCCTTCTCAAATCTGGAGCCTAAAAGATAGCTGAGGGCCCAGAGAGACCATGCAAAAGTCAGTGCCAAACAAGAAGAGCCTGGCAAGTCTAGTGATCTCAGGATCACTTCTCAATTATGGCCCGCTATTGGAAACCAAGTAAGGTGCTGACCAGAGTCCTCCACCTTGTAATTCACATAAATCCTGCTCTGGAAATGCACCAATACAGCACTGTTGGCACTGAAGGGACCTCCAGGTAAGAACAGAAAGTATCAAATTTTCTAAAGCTCTGCTTGCATTAAGGTAAGAATAGTCAGCACAATATGGGATCCTAAAGTCCATCCAAGTCTGGCTTTAATTATCATAACCCTTTTCTAGATGGTTTTTCTACCTCTCTCTAGAAATCCTGCACCTAAGTAGCAGGCATGAAAATCGCCAGTTATATTGGTGGCATTATTGTATTCTTCCTCACCTTCACACATTTCTATCTGTTCCTCCAATGGCTTCAGAGCACTAGTTCCCTCATGTATTGTAAACCTAATGCAATGGTAGTATCAAAACGTAGACATGGCTTGTTGATCACCCAAGCAGTCCTTTTGTCCAAAGTAAAAAATACTGCTGAAGGAACAAAACGTTTACAAAATCTAAATTTTTTTGTTATCAAAAAAGGTAGGTAAATAAGGTTTATAAGCTCTGTAAACATCACTAATTTCTTCTGGGATGTTTCATTAGCTCCATTTTTAATTCATGTACAGGTAATGGTCACATTTGTGAAAAGAGGTTTCTATTAGCTGCGGAACTATTATGATTCACCGATCTTCTCACAGTAAATGTAATGTTCAGGGAGTCCTTTAATGAATCCAGTGCAGCAAAGCCCTTAAACAAATGTTTACACTGCAGTGATGCTATGCACAAAACAAAAGCATACATTTCTTGTTTTTTCCAAAATAGTTATTGAAATACTTACTTTTACAGAAATATTTCCAACAACTGTACATCCACCACACAAACATACACACAAAAAAATCAATAAAGGAATTGTTGGGTTTTCTTCTTAGCAATGAATAATCACACTGACAAAAAAAAATAATTATAAGTTCCTAGGTAAAAAGAGCTTCTGTGTCTGTGTGGAACAAGTTACATTTAAATTCTGCTTTACAACTGGTACTCCACAGTGCTACTATACACAATAGTTATAATAATACTAACAACAGTCTGATCCTTCCTCTCAAATATATGTCCTTTCACACACAATGACTGCTGTGGTACCCTGTCTTTACTGGGGTGAAGCTTCTTATATAACTACACATCAGGAAAATGAAGGAAATGCACCTCCTCAGAAAGCACACCTCAGTACTACTCTGCCTACCCTAACCCAATGACACATAAATAAAGATTTTCAGTACTTCCCAGCACATGCACTCCCTGGAGAGCACATGGAATGTAAACCATACCACCACTGATTCCACCCTGCACCACATCAAGAGACACCTTTGTGATTTCAGTTGTAGCAAATGCTCTGGGAAGTGCAGAAGTGGACAGAAAACAGTGAATTGACCCTCCACATGTTTTTAGTTAATAAAAAAAGTCTTGCTACATTTCTAAAGAAAAAAAATCGATTTATTGCCTTTGGGTTTCTTTGTTGGATTTTTTTTGTTGTTGTTTGTGGTTTTGTGTTTGTTTGGGGGGTTTTTTGCCAGATAGGGAATTATAATAATTCAACTGTATCAACTTTTCTTAGCAAGTAATGTTTCAACACAAAAGCACAAGCAGTTACAAAAAAATGTTCATCAGGGATTTTTATGTTAAACCACCATACAATCTCGGAAAAGAAGGTAAAGAAGTAGAAATTCAGGATAGTTTGTTTTCCCTTGAGTCAAAGGCATCAGCTCTTGTCTTTCCATGTCATCTTGCTATCAATAAGCTGTTGCTAGGATGTGAACGTTTCCATGGCAATGCATGAACTCTTAGCTTCACTAACAGCACTGTTCTCCACACACCCTTTTCGTTTCCTGAGACTGGGGGTTTTTTTCATACCTCTGGAACAAATATGGAAATGAAAACAAGATGGGCAAATCCTGCATCAGACTAAAATCTGTAAAGGCCTGAAGATTTTGGTGTAACTCCAGGTAATGTCGCCGAGACAACATCGTGGCTTTCGCCATAATTTATGGCTGCTCTCCTCTACTTCAGATTCCTGATATGTAGCAAAGCACAACATCAGGCTAAGGAAATTCTCTGAAACCTGAAAGGCAGCATTTTCTGCAGAGGAAGCTGCATTTTAAGCGCCGGCTTTCCAGAGCGTGAAGAATTTCGGCAGGCAGAGCCCGCTATGCAGTTGGTCGGGGGATGTGGGGGAGCGGAGCCGGGCGACGATTGCCACCTGTTGGGGCTCGAATGGCAAGTGCAGGGCCGGGAACGCCGCTGCCCGGGATCGGCTCTGCCCACGCTGCCCTCCCTCATCACCACAGCCTGGCTGCGTCCTGCGTCCCTCCCTAGGGAGGAACCATAGGGGCCTCCATCTCCTTAGCGCTGAGTCACGCTTCAGCTTTGTTCTCAGCTGACTATTTTTGCTCGACACACTGTTCAAGTAAGCAAACATTAAATCGGTATTTGCAAATCAGGTGAGAAAAACAAGCGGTGCTCTTACTTTTCTCCTCCTCCTCTCTGATTTTTACAGGAAAAACACCTTGGAAGGAAATTTGTTGGTTGAAAGTCCTCCCTCCTTAGGCAAGAGAGGCAACAGGCTATAGCTCTCACCTCTGTTGCTCCTTTTCCACTTTCTTCAACAACAGGGAGATAAATGGCAAAGGAGGAAACCGAAGTGCACCTTCTCAGCTGCTGCTCCATGTCCAAAACACACTGGGAGCAGCTGGCATCACTGCAAGCTGAGTCTACACCCTGACATCACACCCCTACTGCCAAGAAAACTCTTGGCTGGCTTGCCCTGATGCTTCTTTCAGGAGACTTGCAGCTTATCCTGTTGCTCAGTTGTTACTGTGAGCCTGTAAGATTAGTCACCTTGTGTTCAACTTGAATATTTTTAAAACTAGAGGGCAAAGCCAGAATGAAGAAGAAGGTAGTAAGTGACAGAAAAATCATAACAAAAAGGTAGGAATCTGAAAGAACTTCTGGCTGAGGATATAGAAAGTTGTAGTTAAGGCAATAAAGGAAGTCCTGATCTGTAGTTGCTTTGCTTTCATTTGGTAGATGATCCTCTAGGAAACAACACGTGACAGTAAATCCAAACAAGTATAGTCCTTGGTAGAGTTCAAGGGCAATGGAGATGATTAGCTATGCTAGAAATGAGACTCAGAAACTCATAAAAATACTTACAAAGATCTTTGCTTTAGGGTGGATAAGATTGACCAGAAATGAGAGGTCTATTAATGACAGGGAAATACAATTTCAGAGCCCAATTTACGAGTTCTTTACATCCCATCCCTTCTGCCTCACAAAATTTTTGTGGTAACTTGTGCCAGACTCTCAAATACACTCGGCATTACTTTTTTTTTCTCCCTAGGAGAAAGACATAAATATATCTCTGGCATTAATCACTTTGTGTGTTTGTTTGCCAAGGGGTTTTGACAGCTCTTGACCATGGGAGACATTTTTCTTTAAACTACTCCATTTTCTAGACAGCCACCTTAAGCACAGATGGTTTCCTACAGCAAAAAAAGCATATTTATGGAACTTCATTGTTAAAAATTAATTATCTGTTGCTGCTTTTCATCATCTGGCTGGTGCCTTGTTTTCCACAGCCAGCTCCTCTGCTCAGCTGAAACACTCCACCCAGTCAGAGTCTCACCAGAGTCCCACAGTCTGAAGGGTAGTCAGGATCTTCAGTACCAATGAATGTATCTCTTGGCAACAACTGCCTTCCCTCACTCTGATAAATCTGCCTTTTCACTGAACATATTTTCCATTGTAACATTGAAAGTTAAAGTGGTTTTTACTGCTTCCTCTTTAGAGGCCAATTAATTGAAAGTAGATCAGCCTCTGGCCCATATACATATTTGAAGCATTTTAACCCTAAAAATATTGTTCCTCAAGTTGCAAAATTAGCGTATGGCTTGTAACTAGCAATATCAATAGTGATATTACTATACAAAAGCATTCACTGACTTCTCATAGCAACTACCTTAACACTTGTAATAAGGCTGTCATTTGTAACATATACTAACCGAAGACACTTTGTAGCTCACAATGAACCAGTTGTTGGGAGAAGTAAATAATATCATGCACATCTGTCTTAGTCATGTTGCTAAAATGCTGGAAGGGGGTACTCTTACAAGAGAAAACAACTCATGATGATACAAGATAAAGGCATAACACTCAGAATTGTGATCAGCTGTGCTAAATTCATTGAGAATATTAAATGCATTCAGATACTTTATACTAATTTTTTTAAAGAAATGTTGTGATTCATACACTTTCAAAAAATTTTATTTGACTGAAAAGGTCAAACTTGACATATGGCATATGACTTGGGACTTATATTTGACCATTTCTAGTACAGTTAAAGATAAATTATGTGCTAGAGTATGGTCCCGAGCCAACATAGGCATGTGAGAAATCTGCAATGGATCTCAGTGGGCTTTGGGATTCCCTTTACAATGGAATGAGGAGTACCGATGGTAGGAAGAAACACTGACAGAAGATGACACTACTTGAAAGGCATAAAGCAAAGGCCTACATTAAGTTCCTACACACTGTCTCCACAGAAAATTCAAAAGGAAAAACACGAGCATGTCTCCTAGCAATCCTTTCTGCCATGTAAATGATTTTCAAGGGGTACCAGGGATCTTTCCACTGCAAGACAACAATCTGAAAGCCTCGAGGGATTCTGAGCCAACTTCAGACCCTGGTGTGGGAATGCTGTTGAGAAGATCATTGAGAGAGCCCACAGCTGTCCTCGCAGGCTAGAGGCAGAAAGGAAATAGCACAGTAGTTCCTCTGCGCTGCTCCCATGGCTACAGTGCTCCTATATCCAAGCAAGCTAGTTTAAAGCAAAGGGGATAGAGTCCTCTCCTTTGGCACCCCACCACAGGGCTTAAATACACTTTGGCTTTCCAGCACAAATGATAGTTTTCATCCTTCCTGCCTTGAACACAGAGCTAAAACCTCTCTTTGTAAACTGGGAGAATGAGTTCACAACATAAGTTAAGGGTACAGACCTGGTGATTTCCCTCCACCTCCCCCAGATACCTACCAATATTTCTTGCCTTAATATCCTCTTATAGCAAGACCATCAAGGACTGACAAGATAGAACAGTATGAAATTTAAAAATTAGCATAGTGTAAGTTAATTTAGACCAATAAGCACTAAAGTTACCCAAATACAGTCTTCTAGGTTTTGCACAATGTCACTATGAGGAAAGTGAAGGTTTCTTCTAAAGGAAGTCATTTTAGTGATGAATGAAGAAGTGAAGGCAATGTTTAAACTATTTAGTGAACAGTCTTTAAACCAGGTGAGAATTTGGAAAGGTTCTGAAATGTAATATTACAGTTCCTAGCTCACCAAACAGGTTTTTATACCTTACAATGTCTTGATTCACTTATCTAATAATACGTTATCTTAATTTATTACTTCTGGTTTCAGACAAATTAATTGCAATAACCTGTAAATAAATTTAAACATATTTCAACTTACACTGTTGAGATATATTTCCAACCTGAACTCTACTTAAGTTTTTGCCTATGTATGAATCAAAAGAGCTTGAATGTATTCAAAGTACTCTTATTTGGTGACAGAATTGGATGCAAACTGAGATAGCCCTTTGCAAAAACAAGCTAAATAATACAAAGTAAATCTATATCAAATACTTTATTATACTACATGATTTTCAGCAGATTTTTACCAGTTTTTATTTAATATTTTACTTTCTTCAATCATGCTGTTATATACAAAATAAAATTAATGTTGTCTTAATACCAAACAAGCCAATGTGCAGTTATATCTATTCTGTATGTTTATCACTTATCTGTTTCATTTTCTTGATCTAGGCCTGTCATTGCATAAAAACTCTTCTTTTCTCTGCATTCACAGAGTTTTATGTCTTGCATATACTCAAGAAAGCTTTCTTTTCATTTTTGTTACATCTAATAAAGCTGACATTCTTTGACAGTTTTATTCTGGAAACATCTTTATTTCATCTGTGAGAAATATAAGACAGTATCTAATTTGGAGATGTGGCATATCAGGAAATCTGGATTGCATTTTAAGTTGACAAAGAACCAGCATCTACTATGATCAAACATCCTTTAAAAGGAACAGATTTCAGCCTATCAGAGCCACACAGGTCTTCCTCACATTTGAAAGTCATGTTATCAGGAAAGAAGGAGAGCAAAACAGGGGCTTAATTTATAGGAGATTCAATCTAACATTATTTTGATAGCACTTGAGGGGTAGTCGTATGCCATCAGGACTTGGGGCCCATGGAAAAAAGAAAAAGGCATGAGAGGCTTGCTGATGACACCAAGCCATGATAACAAGTTTTCCCCAGGCCAGCTAGGTGGGCACATTGCTTACAAGCACGAAGACATGGCTAAGCAGAGGTGGAAGGAATTCCCTAAAGCAACAGGGCAGCAACCAATGGTCATAGCCTGCATATCTCCTTTGTGCAAGCCAGGGTCCTGGAAAGTCAGGCTGGGTTCTGGTGAGGGAGGAGGACAGAGTTATTGGGGATTGAGGGAGTTGAATTCACGCTCATGCTTTTATTCAACCCCCCACACAAGAACTTCTCTGCCCCAGAGAGTATCTCCTTCTTCTCCCTGTCTCACTTCTAGTCTTTATCTATTTTCCTCTCTATATCCATGTCTAAGAGCAGGAGCAGCTAAGATTGAGCCCAGCTGTGTTCCCTGCTGATTTGCACTGCAATATATTGCTTTAACCTACCCTGCAAACAAATTTACAGTTAGCTAGAGTTTTGGCCTACATGGTCCATAATCAAAAGAAATATTATTCCTGATAGAATACTTAGGTCCTCCTAAGAATATAGACTTTTTCTGGAGATCAGTTTCAGTGTCGTATTAGCACCAGCTCTTATACCACAAATCTCTTTCACAAACTGGTCGAGCTCTAATCCTGATATTAGTTAGCATTTCAATCCCTTTACTGCTCTTGGAAAATGTTTCCAGAGCCTTGTTGTTTGGAACAGAAACCTCCTCTCAGTATTAAGAGGATAAACAAACATTTGCCAGAAGTGTATTTTGTATTTTTATCTGTGCATTTTAACAGTCAGCAACTATTGCTCACCTTATGTTGGCACAGTGTATTAAGTATAGAACTTTGTGAGGTTTTCAGACCAAACGTTAAGAGAAAGCACTTCATCAGTTCTAATATTATTAACATATTTTCTACAGTTAACATACAATCAATCTAGAGTAAGGTTAGCAAATATTTTTTCAGACTACAGTACAGTACTGTATATAATATATCATTTCAGAGAGGCTGAAATTTTGATTCCATTTGATGTATCACAAGTACAAGGTAAACAAGCTGATGCTTGTTTACAGTCACTTGGGCAGTAATTATGTTCCTCTCATAACACCTCAAAAAAAGAACTCATTGTGTAGTGTAAATTCTCACTTTTAAAGTGATCTTATATAGATAGTATCAGCAAGTCTGAGTCTTTTTTATTGTTTATTCTGTTATTATTCTGCAAGACAGTGCTTTCCTTTTTATCTTATTTGCTTTTGTTTACAAATTGCTTAGTGAATGTAACCTCTAGGAAAAGAATATTAAGTATTACTTGTCAGCCAAGATAGTGTGGTTTCATAGTTTAGTAGTTTGAGGAGTCTCAAATTCCCACCCTGGTTTACAGACCATATGTGTATTCTAGCCAAAAGCTGTATGACATAAGTGGTTATTGAAACAGAAGTACCAAGTTATTTATCTCCCAGGTGACCAGTCTAAACATGCAGTTAAAATCCGACCTTTATTTAATACCTTCTTTCACAGCTACCATCAAGTCCTATGAGCAATGCCATAACTGTAACAGGGAAAAAAAAAAAAAAAGGACAATCTTTGGAAAAGGAAAATATGGGTTTCTTTT
>VYZS01043661.1:8365-23605 GCA_013400695.1 Neodrepanis coruscans | reverse complement strand
AAAATTCAAGAATCATTTTTGAAAGAAAATCACTGCTCATGAACATAAGCTATAGTACAGTATATTGTTTCTGAAGCCTGACTGAAGCCTAAGATTGCCTTTAGATCTTTCTTAAGGTAGTCCACAGTACACCAAATATCTTTACATTATTTTGCATTAGTTGCAAGGTTTGGTGCAACTATTGATAAGTTGTTTTCCTGACAAAATCAAGATGCTTTCTTAGCAAACTAACCTGGACTACTAACACAAATTTACCGGGGTGGAAAGCTCACAAAAAAAGACCTCAGCTGTGGGACAATCTTGCATTCCTACTCTAATATTCAGCCTTCAACTATATACCCAGTGCAGACATCCCTGTTCTGGCCAGCAGATCAAACAGATCTTCCTTACAAACCTATCTGTGATAATGATGAAATCACAGTCAGAAAGCTTCCTTGCAGATGAGAAGATTAGGAAGGCCTTGTTTCTACACAAGTATTTATGTATGCCAAACAGTTCTTCATAAAATCCCCAAAAGAATATTTTGGCTATAAATCCTCTCTAATTCTTCAACCTTACTACCTAAACCCAGTTTTGTTGTTTGAGAGACAGAGGGACTGTTTAAGACAGGCACTTGGCTGCCTTCCTGGTCATCTTCAGAGGAACCCCCACTTTGGTCCACACAGAGGGCGAGACAAGGGGCTTTATCTCATTTAGAATGAAGGATTTATCTTCCTGTCTTCCCAACAAACCTGTTGATTCAAATTCAAATACTCATACTTGCGATCAGAGACCAGACACACCTAACAAACGCAACGTCACTATAAATTGCTGGGGAGCAGACGAGTTGTTGCCATAGCCATTAAATACCAGTCTCGTTGTTTCATATGTCTGAAGACATGAAGGTATCTTTGGCTATGCCATGAGAGACCAGGCTATTAGATTCAGTTATTCCCAAAGCAATCATGATTGCAATGACACTACGCACCAACGTGACTATTTATACACACAAGTGCTGGGCACATCATAGGCTCTGGCATTATCAGCACGTTCTTCAGTGCCTGAGACTTGCAGATATTTCCCTCCTCCCTGTAACCACTCCCCGCCATCCCTATTACCACCTCATCTTTTCATAACTCATTAGTAGAAATTAATTTCTTCCAGGAAAAGGCACACTGTTCTTGGGAAAACAAAGACTTCCCCTCTGGGAAGACAACTGAAGATCTCATTAAAGCAGTAGCTAAAGTTATGACTAATTTAAAACCACACCATTACCATTACACCTTAAAAAGACAAGACTACTAAAAGGCACAAACTTATAACATGGTGACTGTTGCTGTACACAATAAGCAATGTTAGGGCTTCCCTGAGGGAAAGGAGGGGCAGGAATTTAAAGGATGCGTTGGCAGCACACAGAGGTCAGGATAAATCACTCATTGTCAACTCCATAGCAATACAGATGCTTTGCTACAGGAGTAGTACATCTGTTTTGCTTTGAAGAGTAGTTTTATCTATGAGTGAGTGTATCTTCCTAGACATCTCTGGCAGAGAAGAAAGTGAAAAGAAGAAGTCATTTTCTTCAGCCACAAGTCCTTTCAATACCAAGAAACAGGAATTCCTTCATACCACAAAAAAGCAGGCATGGAAAGTAAACTGCATTCTCTTTACACACAAGAGTTACCAGAGAGAAGATCCGTAACAAAACCGTTGTTGGTTTCCTTGTTCTCAAACAAATGGAACTCATCAGTATGCATCCTGTTCATCAGCTCTGTGGCAATCTGTAATGTCAATCACAGGAAGATGCTGGAGCAAAGAGAAACTCCTTTCAAATCAACCAAGTACTTCCCTTTGGGCCAGGCCCACAAGGTGATGCTGAGTTGTAAGGGATTTTGCAAGATTCATGTCTATTACTGAACTCATCTGCCATACCAGGAGACAGTTTGAAATAAGCCATGCTGAGGTGCCAGTTGGACAATGTGCAGTGCTGGTGTACTGTGGACACCTTGAGCAACACCTGAATAGCATCAATCCAAACACATATCCTGTTTAACTGCAGGCTTTCAGCAATACAGAATAAACCAAGCAAGAATGTAGTATGTCTATTGTTTATGTGACTGTCCCCTAAGTACTGAGGGATATTCGCAGAATATTCTGAGTTGAAAGGGACACACAAAGACTATCGAGTCCAACTCTTAACTGAATGGCCCGTATGGGGATTGAACCCACAACCCTGCAAGTTCAGGGCAAGCACAAAGGCTGGAAGACAGTGTGGGCTACTGATGCCTTTGTGGAGAACACACCCAACAAGTCAAGAAGGAAACCAGGAGCCCCAAAGGCATTTAAGGACTCTGTGAAGACATATCACTAAGTAGGCCTCAAGAAAAGAAATACTATTAAGTTCTCCAAGCTGGAAGAGGATCCCTGAAAGAACACTGTGAGAAATACAGGACTGTATGTGGTTACACCATTAGATTATGTACCATTAAAACTACCACTGTTCCCCTTGGTCTGCAGAAATCTGGACATGTAGGAGTCAGACAGCTAGACATGAATGTTCAGTGTGTGTGTGGATGCTTACAAGGTGTCTTACTTACTTGTCAGCTGCTGCCTAAGAAGAGGGTGGATCAACTGTAGTGTCAGGGTGCCAGCCTCATGCAGGTGTCTTGGACCCCTTTGGACAGTCACCTTGAAAGACAATAGTCACCCACATCCAGGCAACTGACCCATGTCCAAGCTGCTGGACACTCCACAGGCAGCACTTTGGTGCTATGTGCAGTGAAGAGGGATTGCTCAGGAGACCCTGCTCCATCTGCAACATCTCCCACCACGAGAGGTGGTCTGTACCAGGGCTGTAGCTAGTGGTTTCAGCTCCAAGCTGTCTTTGCAGTCTCTCTGCTTGCTCTTTCCCTCCCACAAACGCTTGATTTTAAAGCACAGAGAGCTGTTAACCAAGCATATGATTCAGTTAGAGCTTCTGCCAACAAGAAAATCACGACAACAGGCTGTTTTCTGTGAGTGAAGTGACCACTCCTGCAGCTACCAATGAAGTGACCTGCTAAGCGTTACACTTTTGCTTCCCTGTTCCTCAGCGTCTATATACAAAGCATGAATGTTTTGTAAATGTAATAATTAAGGACTCTTTGGGGTTTGTTTTTTACCTCTAAGCTATTGGAAGGTGTTTCTATTCTTAAATTCTGTGTAGAGATTTAGCAAGCAATGCTACAAAGATCCAGAGCCAAACACTATGCACCAAACTTGTGCAATGGAGTTCCCTGTACTCATGCAGCACAATTTGTTTCTCTATTTCAAGAATTATCTTTCCAAGAAGTCAGGAAATTCCTGCAGGACACATAACTGTTTTCTCCCCTTTGTATTTTTATATCAGAAGAACGAAAAAGTCAATGAGGTTGTTTGGGATTTTTTGAGATAATAAAAACATGCAAAATATTTAATGAGAAGAAAGAAAAAAAATCAATATCCTAAATTAGTGAGCTCTCTTTACAAAAGCCAAAAGCCTATGCATATTGCATACCATACACATGGAAATAAGATCCATTTAACACACAGCAGAGATCTGATACACCAAAGTTGTCACCTGTCTTATCCTATCTACCTACTCCCAAGAAGCAAGAAACACACCCAGCAGTCCATCCTGATGAGTAAATTATTGCTTTGTGGTTTATTATAGTGTGGGTTTTGTTTTTTTCGGGTTTGTTTTGTTTTTTGGGGTTTTTTTTTAAATCAGCCTGCCAGAGAAGTGTTTCCTTCTTTCATATGGAGAAATTACAAAATTGCACAATAAAAGCAAAGAAGGTTGCAGTTGCCTGAAATGATGACAATTTGGAAAAATATTGAGCAAAAGTTGAGTAAAATGAAGCTGCAAGACAGTCAGAAAGGCCCCACCTTCCACACTGATACATCTGACAGATTATCTCTCACTCCATAGGATCAGTGGGCCAGGAGATGGGCGGGTGAAGGGGAACACTGAAGCAAACACATTTTGTAACAGCAGGCTCAACTGTGCAAGCCAAAGGCAGTGCAGCTGTATGGCAAGGGCAATAAGATGCCAGGGGAAGAAGGGAGGGAAGTGTCAAGTAAAGGTGCTCTAGGGCTGCTTGGCTAGAACCAGGATGCAGAAATATTCAAACTGATGACTGCCATGACCCTTTTCTGGGTGGAAGAAGCTATTCTGTAAGAGATCCACATGAAGAAGCAGCAGCAGCATGAACTCTAAAATTTCTGGGAACGTAGCCTTCAGCCTTTTTATGTTCTGATCCTCACGTGTTCAGTGCTACTACCTGGCATTAGACACATCACAGGTCCTGACTCAACGGTGACAGTCCACCGAGAGGTCACATCACATGTTTACCAACTGCTGACTCGATTTAATGCTCCACTTCCTCATATGCCTGAGAATTACACAGGTTGACCCAAATCCTCAGTAGTCTTTCGCACTGTATGGCAGTGTACTTGGGAAGGGAAATCCCAGGACACCGGGAGCCTGCGGCACAGCAGGGCACCACTCACATCCGAGCTGTACACTGTATCTACGCTAAAAGCATCACATCGCTGTGGGCATGTGATGGTCACAGAATTAACTTAAGCAGGTACACCAGGGCTGGTTAACAATGCTGCCTTATGAGAAACAGCTGTTCTTCAGGAGTTAATGTGGAAAAGCACAGCTGAAAACAACTTCTAAAAGAAAAACTAAAGAGAAAGGTCTCCATAGGTAAAGGCAATGTTTGCACAGGTCTGCCTCCAAGGCGGGGAACAAGGGAAAACCAGAAAAATGAAAGTCTGCTGAGACAGGATCTAGGCAGTATTTCACAAAACACAGTAATGCAGTGAAGAGATGCTACTCTAGCTTTCTATTGAACATCCCTGGCTTTTATACCATAAAAATCTCCTATTAATGGTATAATTACTGAATAAATAAATAAATAAACCACATGGTTCAAATAAATTACTATTTTATTAAAATATAAAAACTATTGCAACAGATTCTATCACAAAACAGCTAATTTTAGAAAAGAGCACCTGCGAGTTGGCAACTGGTGGTTTGCAATGGTACAGCAGCACAAATCTTTAAATTCTTAGTAGTAATATTTTCAGAACATTTTTCTCCTTTTCCAAAAAATACTAAAATATAATTATTTTCCAAATACAATTTAAAATAATAATCATAATCTGTAATATAGGTAATACCTAGAAGTATTTATATGAATACAAGCATGGTGTACCAATGTAAGATCTTTAGATTTAAATTCATTAAAAGATAAATACTCCTTAAGATTTAACACAAAATATACATGATAAACAAGAGACTTCCGCATTTCAAATCAAGCATCATAAATAATACCCCAGGCTGAGTCAGGTATAATTACTTTTTGCATCTGCTACACAAAGAAAACACTGGTATTCCCACTTTTTTAAAGGAAGTCCAGTTTTGTGTCATTCGGGAAAGCCCTGACTAGCATTACTTTCAGTTTCAGTTGTCCCTGGCACAAATAGTAAGACCTTTCCCTTCACTGGAGCTATTTCTGTCACTGCGGGAGGCAGCTTGAGAAATGAAAACTCCAGTCGTTGTTTCCCTTGGGCAATGGGTGAAGTGCCAGGTGGGAGCCTCAAACACCCCCGAGTGGGCCAGACAGACCCTGATCCTCAATGGCCTGGCTCCACACCTCTGCCCGCCTTTATCCCTTCGGCACAGCCTGCAGAATTAGGCAATGTTTACTTAGAATTGCCACATCTTTGAAGGACTGTGAGAACCCCCAGCCTGTTGTGCTGATCCGATGGCGACTATGTGTGTCTAAGCGGATGATCCCAAAGAGTGTGTGAGACAAACAGCAAACATAGGCGCCTCAAGGAAAAGCACAGGCAGCCGCCCCTGTGCCCAACTCCAGAACGTGTCCCATGGCAAACCTAGCAACCTTCGTCCACTGGAATCTCCTTTGTTTTATAAGTCCGTTAGTTTTAATTATATACTGTGTTCCCATATGCTGTCGTCGTATGTACCTAAAAATTCTCGCACTGCTTAATTTAGATAACACAGAATTTAAAAACAACAACAAGGCGGTCTCCTGACAACCAAAACAGTGCAACCAATACGATGTATTCAATACAAAACGTGTCATGATATACATTATGTATTCGTGTATTAGTATACCAAGTAATATGCATGTTATATACTGTATATACACAATAATAACAGCATGTACATATGTGTGTGTGTGTATATATATATATANGATGGCGACTATGTGTGTCTAAGCGGATGATCCCAAAGAGTGTGTGAGACAAACAGCAAACACAGGCGCCTCAAGGAAAAGCACAGGCAGCCGCCCCTGTGCCCAACTCCAGAACGTGTCCCATGGCAAACCTAGCAACCTTCGTCCACTGGAATCTCCTTTGTTTTATAAGTCCGTTAGTTTTAATTATATACTGTGTTCCCATATGCTGTCGTCGTATGTACCTAAAAATTCTCGCACTGCTTAATTTAGATAACACAGAATTTAAAAACAACAACAAGGCGGTCTCCTGACAACCAAAACAGTGCAACCAATACGATGTATTCAATACAAAACGTGTCATGATATACATTATGTATTCGTGTATTAGTATACCAAGTAATATGCATGTTATATACTGTATATACACAATAATAACAGCATGTACATATGTGTGTGTGTGTATATATATATATATATATATATATGTACATATATACGCGGGGCTTTAGCACTTCCCTGTAAAAGTCACGGTTGCCAAAGGCGCTGGATTTTCTAAGGCTAAACAAAAAGCGGTGGTTTAAAACAAGATGAGTAATTGCTTAAACTGAATTTTCTCCGTGCGCGGCGTTAATCACCGCTCAGAGCAGTTACTTCCACTGCCGCGAACGGCCGCGGAGCCCTCCCTCAAAGATCAGGGGAACAAACACACTTCAAAGGGCCGGGAGGAACCGGGTGGCACCGGCGACAGGCTCGCCGCTGGCACCGGGGCTTTCCGAGCCGCCGCCTAAACCACGGCTGGGGTCACCGAGCTCGGGCAGCGCCACACCGTCACCGCAGACCGGAGGAGCACGGCCCTACACCACCCGCCCCGCCGCACGGCGCTTCCAGCTGCACGCACGCACAAACGCACACACAAACACAAACACACACAAACACAGACACAGACACACACACAGACACACACACACACACACACACAGAGAAACACACAGACACGCACACAGGAGCCCCAGCGATCCCACCCCGGCGGCCCCGCCCCGGTGACCCCCGGGCCCCCGGCTGGCCGGAGGGACCCACTCCCGCCGCTGGGACCGACCTCGCCGCTCACCAGCCGCTGCCGCCGCTCTCGCCGCCGCCCGTGAATCGGGAGAAGCCAGCGCGTCACTGGCAGCGGGCGGGGCCGCGCTCTCCCGCCCCGCCTGTTCCCTGGGAACCCGGAGTCGCGGAGAATGGCTTTCCTCGAGCGGGGGTTATTCTAGTCTCCGTCGCTCGGGAGGTGAGGGGGGCTGAGTCCTGCGTCCCCGCTGATGGAACAGGGCGTGGAGATATCCCGTGATCTGCATCCTGATCATATCTGCATCCTGCGATCAAATCACCTTGACTGAGTTGGGCTCTTTGATGTTTACACCTTGTAACACCTCGTAACACCTCAGTTGTAGGCACTCGATGAGGTTGCACCCTACTCACACATCTTGCTCAGACTGAAGAAACTACAGGTTTTACTGTTTTTTTTAAAAAGCGTTTGGGTTCAGGAGGGGAAAAAAAAAAGATTTCCTTTGTGGGTGTTGAAAAAATTACGGGACATAGCAGTTAATGCCATGGTCTAGTTGACAAGCTGGTGATGGGTCAAAGGTTGGGCTTGATGATGTTGGAGGTCTTTTCCAACCTAAATGATTCTGTGACTGATAAGTCCAATTAATTAATTGTTTTCTTTAAAGGGTTAATAAAATCTCCCTTGAAGGTTTATTTTCAGCTTTACTCAATTTATCAGGAAATCAAGATACTAGTAATTTGGTTTCCTTACTGACTAGATGCTGGAGTTCCAAGAGGGAACACACAATTAAGACCGTATGCCAACGCTTGGAGATCATCTTTGTAGTAGCATGGTAACTTCCTGGGGTTTGGAATCTGGCTCACGAAAAGCAGCCTAGCAAAGTGGGGGAAATCATTTATTTGGGACAATGCTTGTCTCTTGACATTGAGGCTCTTTCTTTGTGGTGAAATTGTTTTAAGAGGAATAAATGAAGGTTCCTTGGGAAATATCCACTAATGAGAGTGGAAGGAAAAGAGTTAATTTTCTGTTACAACAAGAAACTAAAAATGTTCTGAAAGAAAATAATTATTAATTGGTCTTAAGTTTTCATTTGATAAGAGCCCATAAGCAAAACACTACACAGACAGGTAGAGGCCAACATGAACGACTATTGAATCATAGTAACAGAGTACAGTGAATTACAGGGGTGTTACCTGAGGGGTCTGCATCAGCCTTTTCCACAAAATATTTGCCACTTTTGGTAATGGTGGTTCACCATCATCACCATGGCGGTGGAGATCCCATGTAGGTGTAGGCAGGGCTCCAAGTGACACTTGTTCTGTAGTGACAAATTTTGTAGTAGGATGGTGAAAGCACCAAGGCTGAACATCATTTTTTTTGCTATTACTGTCAGATGCTCTGCTGAGCAGAGGCTCTGAGCAACCACCCTGTCCAAGACATGATTCACAAAGGAAGGCCAGCATAGGAATAGGCTGAAATGAAAGAGAAGAATGAGGCTAACTGATAATTAAATAGCTCTCTGTGGGATTCCCAGTATAAACTCATTTTCAGAAATAATTTTTTCTTGTATTCTAGCATTAAAAAAATATTATCAATGAGATTTATAAATCTTTACATTAAAGTGAAATAGCACTACCTCTAAGCCACACAATTTTACCAACAAAAAAAATTTATAATTAGATACAGTTAAATTTAGCAAAGAGAAGCTATATGGGCAAGTGTTCTTAATGAAATAATGTAAAGAATAATTATGAGAGAGTGTGATTTTTTTTTCTTCTGGTCTGTTCAAACTTTCAAACTCATTATTTGTAGCATTTCATTCCTTAATTCCTCTTCCAGACGTTTTTTGTTCTGTCCCACTTGTGTGCCATACTGAATTACCACTTTAATAAGGATATGGTGTGCAGAAATATTCCAGGAAAGAATGGAAACTAAAAGACACCAGGTCTTACTAAGATGACTGTGGCAAGCTGCCAAATGAGCATGTGAATGATGCTCCTACAGAACTTTTCTTCCTTCCTATTTTTATAGGAAAACTTGCATGAGAAGGACCAGACGCCAATCATTATAATATCCACGTTTTGTGTTTCTGAAGTGGAAGATCTGTGCAACACCTCCTTGATGCATTTCCTCAAAGGAATGGATTTCTGTTTCCATAACCTGGTTTGGTCAATGTATCAGTTTTTGTTATCATTGGCAAAATGTTTCTAATCTAAGTCATCTTCATTCATGCTTCTTATTTAATGTTCCATTCTTCATTTATTCATGAATGAAGGAGGCTGTATGCTCAAACTCCTTTTTCTCTTTCCTTTTGCCAGCAAAACGGGCTCAGAGTTTGCTTTGTTCTGTGTACAGCTGGTGAAAAATTCAGAAGGATCAGTTGGTTACTGCTCAGAGCATCTGCCACCAGACCTCCTGCAGTGGAAGTAGCTTTCAGCTCAACAGCAAAATTCATGATTATTGCAGCTTATAAATAAAAAAAATATAAAATATAAAGACAAAAGGACTGGAAAAAGGAGATTAATTTCCTGAGGAAAGGGATAGCAATCAGAAGCAAGGAGGAATTTTAGAAAACTGGTGTTGCCAATTTAGTTCTGTAGACAGATGGGAATTTGCATAAAGGAAATTTCTGTGCATTTTCTGTGAAGTTCTCATGCTACTTTTGTCCAGCTTTTTTGTACCAGTGGCATTGTGTCCAGACATGCTGTCCAAGAATGCATTTGTCTCAAGGTTTTTTGTGTGTATTTCTCAGGGTGCAGCTGTAGTGCTGGTAAGAGTGATGTAGCCTGCTGCTGGCGTTGGCTGACCTGCTGGTCTGAGGGGGCTTCTCCCTCAGCAACAAGAACTTGACTCTCAATGTTGTGATAAACTAATTGCATTTCATGGAGTTATTGAATCCATGTAAAATATTTTCTCCATGTTTCAGCGGAAAAAAAGGGGGAACTTTATTCCACAACAGCCCTCTCTTAAAATTTCTACTGAAATAAGGTTTTATTCTGCTATCTTTACATCAGTTTGATTTCTTTCATATTAAATATGCTGCAGCTATGGCCATCCATTTTTTCATATGGGTAAACTTAAGTGTCCATTCATCTATATTAACATCTTGTTTCAGATGAGGTATGTATTTGTTGAAGGAAATCTCTAGTTGCCCTGTCTTCCTGCCCTTTGATTTGTTTTGTGGAGCAGCCTCAGAAGACAGGTAAGAAATGTTTCACCTGAAATATAACAAAAAGCTGCACTCCAACCACGGATGAAGCCAGTTGGAATAAACCTTCCAGACCACGCTGAGGGTGAAGGTTACGTTCACCAAACAAGACGATTTGCAACACTGAGCTTTTCCAGTTGGCATCCTGCTGCTTGCTAATATAGACCTATCCTAAGTCACAGAGTGATTAAAATTCTGGTTTCGTTACTATATGTTTATAATCCCTCAGTTATGGCATTAGATTTGAATAAATTTCTGCAGAATTTCCAAAAAATGCTGCAGGACTATCTGTGGCCTGACTGCTTGCTCATATAACGAAAAATTCCAGATAAAAAGGAAGAGTCTTAAATTTGCAAGGTACACTGCTTTGAACTAGAGAACTAAAGAACAAGGACACATCACATACTATGAACACAAAATTAAGAAAATATATTTTTAAGACTTTCCTATATTTTATTTTTGTGGCTAAAGAGGGGAGGAAGTAATGTAGCATTAGGCTGCGGCAGGATTTGAGTTGTTACTCTCAGGAAGCATCAATGAAAAGTGAGAGGAGTTGTGTCAATGACTGCAGTTCTGAAAAACACTTGGTAAAGATGCCCGGTGCTTTCATCTATGGAATGTGTAAGGATTAAGAAAAGAGCGAAAAGAAGAAAAGAAGGAACTCTGCAAATTTTTCTGCAAATATAGTAGTTTGTATTCTGTGATGGAAAACAACAGTTGTCCCTCAACCATGGTGTTATGTTATGTTTGGCCAGTAGTGATTTCTTTGTAGCTTACTTGCAATAAAGCAAGAAATCAACACATTTGCCAATGTCCTGCTAATAATTTCTATCCGTTTTCCAAGTATGTATGACAATAAGCAGTTGAACATGTTTTAATATGCCTACCTGCAAATAGGACGTTCCCTCATGCAGCTTAGGCAGATGTTCTGATATCTAAAATTGCTGAAGGAATGAAATTCTTGACTTTGGCTTGTCCATTTCTGTGAGTATGGCTAAGGGAGGACTTTTGGTTAAAAAAGGTGAGCTGTCAGTAAACTGGACATTTTAGTGATATTGCTGAAGTAGCTTCAAATTTGATTTTGCAAGTGCTGTGCTCTCATACTCAGTAGTATCTGCTAAATTTGCAGTCTCAAAGGTGGCTAGCTTAGAAGCACAAAGTCTGCCCAAGCAAAATTGGGTCAGCCTGTGGGAGGGAGCGGATTATTTGGATTTGCATGCAATATGAAAAAGGACTGTTTATTTTTGTTCATTTTTTTTTTTACCAAAAGTAATTCAAGTTTTCTATATTATATCTGATCTGAAGACAAGGTAAAATAGAAGGCCTCTATGTTTCTAGTGCTAAGAAGAAAATTATCAATTGAGAAGAAAAGGATTATTAAAGAAATCCCTATTCCATCTTTTCAACTTGAGCAGAAGCCAAATGCCTTATTAAAAACTGAAAAGAGCTATGATTCATTGCCACACACTTGGTGTTGCATAGAGTTGTGTAGCCAACCTGCAGGACTAGCATAATACGCTGCAGTAAAAATAAACAAGGATGAAAGAAAAAGAAATACCTTTAAAGGGACTCCTCCTTTACACATTTGGTAGAAGCAAAGGAATACAGACTTTCTTTTCCTTTTCCCCCTCTAACTTTGCTTCTTACAAGGTTTTTATTGTTCACTCCCTTTATTTCTAGGCAATTTTTATTCTGCTTAGTTTTATTTCTCAGATTCATGTTTAATAAAATAACATACACTCACTGTGTTTATTTGTATGAATCCATCAAACTGACAAAATCAATATCCAGGGCAAATCCTACAGTAAAAAAATATACAGCCCTCAAATTTGGCTTGATATTTATGACTATTTCAGAGAAGGTAAAAATATCATAAAGCAGTGGTTGACTGGAGGAGCCTCAGACACTAGTTTTCCACTGCAGTTTCTTGCTGGTTGTGTTCTGGTTTCTTGCAGAGTATGAGACCCAAACAGTCTTGTTCTTGAAGGGGATTCCAGATGAGTGTTTATTTCCTTGTTTCCCAGTTTCCCTTCCTATATGTTTCCCTTTTTACCGGGATGCAAGGCTCAAAGGCCAAGAAGTTTGCTGTCCTATATTCTTTGCTTATGCTGGGTGCTTCAATGTTTGTAGTCAAGGCAGATACAAACATCTCCTTCAGACAATTCAGATTGCCTAGGGTTTGATTAGTCCTCTGAAAACACCTGTGCCTCTAGGGTCCAGAGTGAGAGCTGAGGGCAATTTTATATCACAAGTGGGAGACATCTGGATCAGACTGGCTATAAAATGGTAGCTTTTTCTTTTGGCTTGCAGAAGTCTGGCCATGAGCTGGCATGTCATACAAAGAAAATGCGCGTGTCACACAAAAGGCAGTCCCTATGTGGACTACACTATACTGCCACCGTTGTCCTGATACATTCATGATGGAATAAGGAAAGGATTGTGATATTCTCAGCCCAAATACTCTAAGTTAGTATAAACCTTTCTGGTTTTCCTTTTAGTGTGAAGAAATCTGTGATGAACTCTCAGGTGCCATTTATTCCACATTTGGAAAAAAAAATTAAATTAAAAAAATTAGCCACTTTTTATAAATGATAGAGGGAGCTCTGCTTTAAGCAGGTTATACATGTGTGTTTTCAAATGATCATCTGTTTCCTTTGGCAGATTACCCCACAGTTCTCACCACATTCCTGAAGCCCTGGAAACTACCTCTTCTGCTGATGGTACCCCAAGACTGAGGGGCAGGTGGATTGCACATAGTGAAGTGATTTCTGCATTTGACTTCTAGACAGTGTCTGTGCAATGACCTGCTAAGGTAATTCATGTTCCTCTCAGGCAGAAGGAAGTTAAAGTACCAGCAATGGGAACCAGGAGCAACAATAAAGAAGCTGGGAGGAATTTGTCATTTTGAAAGGTATTTGGATTGATTGTTTTTTTCTAAGGTGAGAACAGATAGAAGGGGTCAAGTTACTTATGAATATTTTAAGAGAAGTTGCAACCAGGTGGCTATCAATGGAGTTAGAAGATCAAGAAGAGCAAGATGCAATTAGGAGAAGCAGGTTTGGAAACACCAAGATTTACAGGGTCTGGCATTACATATAATGGTTGTATTACTAGGGAAGGGATCCCTTTTCCTAGCAGCTGGAGAGCATGTGTTTGTTCTAGTCACACACAGAACGAACATTTCCCATTGGTACTTTGACAGCAAAGGCTCAGGACTTATACCTCTGCCAAAGATGTGGCAGCTGAGCTAACTACTGTGCATCAGCTGAGTTTCAATACTCTGCTGTTTGTTCATGTAAATGCCACACCATACCATCCCATTTAGCAGGAAACAAGAAAGATTTGCTTTCACATTGCTTTAACAGTGCTGTGACATGGTGACTGTGGTGGGATCCTCCAGACCAAGAAATGATGGGAGCTTGCTTCTGTGGTGGATTTCTCCTGCCATTACCATGCTTTGGCCCTGTGGCCTGCTTACGTGCAGGATTTGTGCTGGTGTAGGTGCCATTTAGGGTGTTATTTTTACCAGAATAAATATACTGGTACAATTCCTAGTATTAATGTATTATGTTGATATAAAGCTATATTACCTTACTATAATTTACTCACTTCTTCAGCATAGGCATAAGCTTTTACTCTCTTAATGCTGATTTATTGGACTCTTTGACAAGTATTTATTATTTTAGACACACCTTCTTTGATCTAAGTGAAACCTGGTAGGATGAGTGCCCTGTTGGACAGTTAGAGGCTCTTCAGGAGGAATAGGCAGGGCAAAAGAGGCAGAAGGGTAGCACTGCAATTATGAAGTATGTATGTTAGGATGTATGGAGCTCACAGTTGGGAATGGCATAGTTGAGAGCCTCTGGATAAGAATCAAGGGGCAAACAGTGTGGATATCATCAAAGCAGTCCCCAGCTGGCACGATGAGGTGGAAAAATTAACCTTTGAGGAAATAAGGGACACTTCCAAATGAACTGTCTTTGTCCTTATGGGGGACTTCAACTTGCCAGAAATTAACTCGGAGCGTCACAAAGCTGGTACAACCTGGGCTAGAAGATTCCTAAAAATTCTAGATGACAACTCTATGGAATAGGTCCTAAGGGAGTCAACTTGGAAAGATGTCTTCCTTGATCTGCTGCTTGTCAACAGAGTCAATCTCGTGAAAGAAGTGTGGCTGTCTTGGCCACACCAACCACGAGGCATTTGAGTTTAAAATCTCTGTTGACAGGAGGAAAAGTGCCAGAAAAACCTCAGCTCTGGACATGAGAAGAGCAGACTTCAGATTGCTTACAAAATTAGTAAGCAAGGTCCCCTAGGAAAATGTTTTTGCAGGTGCTGGGGTCCCTCAGTGCTTTTCACTTTTCAAACATCACCTCCTAAGGTGCAGGCAATTCCCAAATGTCAGAAGTCAAGCAGGTGAGGCAGAAGGGCAGCTTGGCTGAGCAGGGATTGTCTCAGAAATAAGGCAAAAAAGGACTGTGTATGACCAGTAGAAGCAAGGACAAGTGACATGGGAAGAATTCAGAGATGCTGCTTTCCACTGTAAGGAGAAAACTGGTGCAGCCAAATCTCAGCTGCAGTTGAAGCTGGCCAGAAATGTGGGTGACAATAAAAAGAGTTTTTCCAAATATATTTATGGCACTAGGCAGTACAGAAATATCATCAGCCCATTACAGGATGGGGATGGTCACCTGACAAAGAGGGACAGAGACAAGGCAGAGGTGTTTAATGCTCTCTTTGTCTCTGTCCATGGATGTCCACGGTTGATG
>VYZS01043657.1:49396-65429 GCA_013400695.1 Neodrepanis coruscans | reverse complement strand
ATCTTTTAAATACCTCCAGGAATCCTCAGACTTCCATAACCATAGGTAACATTTAGTAAAAATTTTGCCTTTGTTTTGCATCATGATTGCCTTTTAGCGATAAGTGGAATTCTAGCACTTGTGCTAACACCATAGGTAGGCTACTCACGATTGTCTTTGAAAGGTCATGGAGATCAGGAGAGGTGCCTGAGGACTGAAAGAAAGCAAATGATCCAGGGAACTACTGGCTAGTCAGCCTTACCTCAATTCCTAGAAAGGCTCACCTGATTTTGGAGCCATATCTATCCCCATGAATAAGAATAGGTGATCAGGACTAGCCTGCATGGATTCATTAAAAGTAAATCATGCTTGACCAATGTGATTGCCTTATATGTTGAAAAAACTACCTGGATGGGTGAGGGGAGAGCAGAGGATATTGTGCACCTTGACTTCAGCAAGGCTTTTTACACTGTCTTTTACAACATCCTCACAGGCAAAATCAGGAAGTGTCGATTTGATAAGTGGACAATGAGGTGGATTGAGAACTGGCTGAATGGCAGATCCCAGAGGGTCATAATAAGTGACACAGTGTCTAACTGGAGTTATGTCACTGGTGGTATCCCCCAAGATTCAACACTGGACCCAGTATTGTTTAACTTACTCATAAATGACTTGGATGAAGAGGCAGGCATCTCCTCAGCAAGTTCACTGATGACACAAAGCCAGGAGCAGTGACCGATACTCCGGGGTGCTGGGCAGCCCTTCAGAAGGACCTTGACAGGTTGGAGAGATAGGCAGAGAAGAACAATCTGAAATTCAATACAGGCAAGTTCAGTCCTGCACCCGGGGAGGAATCCCAGTACAGGAACCCCTATTACAGGCTGTGGGTTGATCTGCTGGAAAGTAGCTCTGCAAAGAAGGACTTGGGGGCCCTGGTGGACAACAAATTGCCATGGTGCAACAGTGTGCCCTTGTGGTCAAGAAGGCTAAAGATACCTTGGGGTGCATTAGGGTGAGCATTTCCAGCAGGTTAAAGAAAATTATCCTGCCCTTCTACTCAGCCCTAGAGAGGCCTCAATGTCAGTAAGTATCTGAAGGAAGGGTGTCAAGAGGATAGAGTCAGATTCCTCTTGGCAATGTTTAGCGAAAGGACAGAAGGCAACAGGACAAAACTGACGCACAGGAATTTCCACCTGAATATGAGGAAGAACTTCTTTACTGTGTGGGTGACTGTGCACTGGAACAGATTGTCCAGAGAGGTTGTGGAGTCTCCCTCACTGGAGATATTCAAGAACCATCTGGACACAATCCGATGCATGTGCTGTAGGACAACCTTTCTTGAGCAGGGACCTTGGACCAGACAACCCACAGTGGTCCTTTCCAGCCTTGATTGATCCTGTGATTCTTCTCGTGTTTGTGATTTTGCAAACCACAATGACCATGTTTGGAAAAGAGATGACTTAACAAGGATATGACTGAGATATATAAAATTATGAGTAATATGGTGATGATGAGTGAAGAAGGTTTATTCAAAATTTCCCCAAATACTCTTATCCTTTTCAAACAGCATCAAATAGAATTTCCAGGCAGCAGATTTAAAGCAAATAAATTAAATATTTCTCTCTACATTCTGTAGAGTTAGCTTATGGAATTTGTTACCAGATTGGAAGGAAAATACCAGACATGAGCACACATAATAGTTTTTTTGTGGAGAGCTTGTTGTTTAGTTCCATATAGAACTCCAGGGTTGAGTATTTCTGCTTATCAAATCAAATGTCACTTTTTTTTTCTCAACTAACTCCTGGTAAAGTAGAAACACAGGGAAGAAGGCTACTGGTTTACTGGTATGCCTTGCTGGGCTCCTTTACTCCAGGTTAAGTGGAACCTCTGGAACAAGGAGGAGAATTTTCTTTACTGTAGAGCAATGTAGAGCCCAAACAGGAAAATTTTGAAATGCAACATGGGATAGACAAGGTGAGTTCAGACTGGGAGCTAGCATAGACAGTTTTAAAGACAATGTAAAAAAGAGACTTCTCCAAAGGATTCAGAGTATTTTCTAGAAGTTGTAGTTTAGAAACTCACATAAAAATTGCTGGATTCAGGGAAAATCTGGAGAAAATGAACTGGCATGCAAGGATCAAGTGATGGGGCAGGGACAATTGATTCAAAATCCATTTGTTTCAATTCAGTTTTACCCAGCACATCTGAATTTTTGCCTGTTTAAAACATGCGTACTCTAAGAGATCTTCACTTTTCAGATACAAATTCCTTTTGGGGCTTTTGTAGATTACCTTAAAGAAAAAGATATTAGCAGACGTATCTCTGAGTTTTGGCTTTTGGGATCATGTCACACCCTGCCACACAAAATATTTAGTTTCTGTAGGCAATGGAGACTGACAGCTATCATCAGAAAGTGACTCATATGTAACTTAAGAGACAAGTGACCCTTTGAAGGCAACTTTTTCTCCAGTGAATACACGAGAAGCCTGATGTTTAGTTACTAGACACTTGACTTGCAGGTGTCTAAATTAATGGAATAAAAAAGTCTTGTCTCTCTCCTTCCTTCCTTCCTTCCTTCCTTCCTTCCTTCCTTCCATCCTTCCTTCCTTCCTTCCTTCCTTCCTTTTTGTTTTTGTTTGTTTGTTTGTTTGCTTGTGAAGTCTTGATATTACAACCACCTAACATATACCCATGCAAGTAAACTGGTGAACATAGTATCATATGTACTGTTGAGTGCAGAACACATGCAAGCTGGTAGCTCACTTATAACCCTTGCAAGAGTCACACCTCTAAAAAAGCACCATGAAAGCACAAAATGCCCTGTTTACATCCAGCTCCACAATGAATCTCAGTCCAGTCTTTTATTTTAGTCATTCTTCCAAAAGTGGCAGTGGCTTTTCTGACAGAACAGAGTACTTAATCATCTCTGAAAGCATCATTTGACACCAGACTAACAGGCTCGAAATGTGATGTGAAGTTGTGAAACAATTGCTTTGATGGCCTTCTTCATCTTGGTTAGAAGAAACATTGCTTGACAATTCATTTTGAACGTGTGGTCTACTATTACTGAGCATCTATTTATAAAGCTGACCTCAAAAAAACTCTCATAGAAGTGTCTGTCTTCAATCAGTTTGTGTGTGTCTTGTGGCAGCAGAATATTTTACAGACATTAGTTCTTAATTGTCCAGGGTTTTCTTATACAAATCAGCATTCTTTTCTGGATCTACTTTATTTATATATGGTTTTTATTAACGGAGCTGTTTCTGCATACAACATAAATGAAAACAACCCTATTAGAGAAGCTGTGAGTCATTGCCAGGATTTTATTGAATATATTGTTTCAAGATCTCGGATAAGGCATGAAAAGTCTTGAACAAACAGCTAGCAATAACTTAAATTACATTCAAAATACTATTTTTTTGCCTTTGTATTAAGTTAATTTTAAAATCTTATGGGTTTACCAAATGTAGAGAAATAATTGTAAAAACATTTGGAGATCTTACAGGATATCTGAGAGGATGGAAGAAGGAGAAAGCATGATTCTCATTTTAAAAACAGGTATAGCATGGGACGGTTTGATGTACTATTGTTATTACATGAATGTACCATACATCAAATGAAAGCATTTTGGGGAGTGATTACAGTTCTATGTCTATCATGTACTTCTTCATCATAGAATCATTATAGAATGGCTTGGATTTTAAACAACACCTGATTCTAACTCCCCTCCATGGTCAGGCACCTGTCCAGCTTTTTATCCACCAAGACCCCCAAATACTTCTTTGACAGGACTGCTGTAAATCTCTGCACTCCCAGCCTGTACTGATGCCAAGGCTTGTTCAAACCCAGGTACAGAACGCTGCACTTGGCCTTGTTGAACTTCGTGAGATTTCCATGGGACCACTTCTCAAGCTTGTCCAGGTTCCTCTGGATGGCATGCTATCCCTTAGGCATGTCAACTGCACCACTCAGCTTGATATCATCTACAAATTTGCTGAGGGTGCACTCGATCCCACTATGTCACTTATGAGGACTATAAACAGTAGTGGTCCCAATACAGAACCCTGTAGGACACCACTCATCATTGACTTCCATCTGGACACTGAATCCTTGACCATTACCCTCTGGATGTGACCATCCAACCAGTTCCTCATCCACAAAACAGTTCACCCAACAAGTCCATATCTCTCCAATTTAGAGAGAAAGAGGATCATGCTGAAGGCCTGACAGAAGTCCATATAGATGACGTGGATAGTTCTTATCTTATCCACTGATGTAGTCACTTCATCAGAAAAGACCACTAAATTGTTCAGGCAACATAATTTCATGAAGTTCATACCTATAATAATGAAAGGCACAAGCAGATTAAAATATAAAAGAGTAATCCCCACTTTTGTCTTTCTCCCAGTCCCTACATCTGTCAGCAATAGATTAACATTATGCTCAAAGAAATTCAAAATTATTCAGTTAAATTTGCGGTCAGATATTAGGGAAAAAAAATCTGCACAATTTTCCTTTGCTTCAATGGGGCAAGAATCTCTTTCTAAATTCCTCCTTTTTCTAGTTTACATACTCTAGATGGTGCAAGGGCAAAATACATTGAATGCATTCAGTGAAATACAGATATCCAACCTGTGATGAATAATGATGAGGGGACAAAGAGCTTTGTCATACATAGCAAAGCAAGAAAATGCTCCTGAAAGGAGGCATCTTTCTGAATCAACAGCATCATACTTAATTGATCTTTGGAAGAGTAGTAAGACGATCTGGCACAGGTTGCTCAGAGAGGTGGTAGATACCCTATCCCTGGAAATGTTCAAGTTCAGGTTGAATGGGGCTTTGAGTAACCTGATGCTTATTGCAGAAGGATTAGACTAGATGAACTTTAAAGGTGTCTTCCAAGCCAAACTATTCTATGATTCTGTGATTCTATGTGACATCAAATTATATACACATTTGTAATAATTTAGGTGTTTCAGTGTTGGGTGATCCCTGAAAGTGCCTTAAAATTGAGACTGCTAAGTGATCCATGGGAGATGCAGCATACCCTGCAAGAAAGTGTTCTGAGTATCATTTTACACATGCTTTAACAATTCTGAGGTAGGAATTACTTCCATTTCCTTTAGCCTGTCATCTTCTGCGTATACGCATATATTTATATAAAAAGTCATAAAAAGAAAACTCAAAATGCTGTTCCTATAGGAGCAAAACACTGCTATTGGTATAATTTAGCTTTAAGATATTGGATCGTCTGGAAAGCTTTTGTACCAGAGTGCAGTGTTTCTGCATGAAATTAATTATCTGCAAGTGGACCTCTATAATTATGCTATATATTGTTCTGCCTATCATTAGTCTCATAAGGAACAAGAAAGAAAAATTGAAGGAGAATATTTCAGTATTCCACTTCCAGGTGTGTAACAGCTGGTCAAGGCTGAGGAACATCAGCATTAAAGGCTATAAATTCTACTAGAACTTGGGTCATTTTCCATCATTCTGGCTTTCTCACATTAATAATCATTACAACTGAAACCACAGGAGCTCACATGTGCTGTCACTCTCCTTCCCATCATCCCCATACACTGACCTGTCCCAAAGTCTTACTGGGTCCTTGAGAGGTAGTGAGAGGTAGAAAGCTGCGATTTATCCAGAATTGTGCTATTTAAGGCAGAAGTCACAAGTGCTGGTAGAGTTCCAGCTATGTCTGTGTTTCCAGTAGCAATCTTTGTGTTTAACAGTTTAAAAATGTGGCCATTAAATGCTATATTAGGCTGCAATTTGGCATGCAAGTTCTCAGTGCCAGGGGAAATCTTACAATGAAATGCAAGATCTTTTTGGTGCTGTTGGAGCATCTTGGGTATGTATACAAGCATCTCTGCCTGTCACTATGAGTTTGGAACAGTAAGCACATAATAAGTTATGTACATTGTTCAACCCACAAGTTTCATAAAGGCAGTTCTCTTCTCCTAATGGCTTCTCACTTCAAGGATGACAGCAGAACTCCTCTCCCCTATGTAGCTTTCAGTGGCTGGCTGGTGTCCTTCACCCACGACCACCATCAGGAGAAATATCATCTGCTTTACTCTGAAAGAGCTGAAGTGAGAGTACCCTCAATTTCTGATGCCCACTCAGCGTTCTTTAGACACACTCTGAGATCTGGCAGAGATGTGGAAAGATGTTGTGGGGTCTGGAGCACGCTGAGATGATCTTGCACTCACCTGACCTGGTCTCAACAGGACTGCAGTCCACTGGCTCTTCCTGGTCCACACCCTGTGTTTCTCCCATTCCTGGGCTAGAGCCATGCTCAGTCCCAGTCCTACAATTCTCCCTAATCACATCTGAGACTGTGCAGGGACTGAGGCTGCAGAAGGAATATCTGTCACAGAGTGGATGCCTGGGGCTAAGGGCAAAGTACCTAATCTCACCATTGCCGAGGTTGTTTTTTGCTCAGCAGGAAGACAAATGCATGCCTTCCTCTCAGGGCTGCTGAAATCCCAGTGACAATTGCCACAGATGTGCCTATAAATAACTGTCTAGATCTTAGAGCCTGCCAATGAAAAATAAATCATTGAATGTTTCCAGAAAGCAAACTGAAAGAATGAGGAAGGAGGAAGCAAATTCGTGCCTTTGAATTATGCCAGGTTTTGGTAACACTTGCTGTGTTCCTAGTATATCACCTGTTGCAAACCCACTTGGAAATCGCAAGCATAGAATAATAAATATACAACATTTGAGAGTAGTAGCCTCCAGACTTTAAGTTGCTTGCATACTAATTATTTCTAGAACACTTACTTCCTTCTATAAGCTTTCGTCCTTCCCTAAGTGGAGGGAAATATCCGGTTGATGTAGCTGTGAAGGAAGGAGTGCAGAAGCCCGTGGACCACAAAATATGAGGCATGAAGGATTGCCCATTTCAATCAAATAGTCAGCATGAGCATTCTTATTTATGATATGTTATAAAAGGTTTATTGCCTGTTTTACAACTTTAGCTCCCTAAAGTTTGATTTAATCAGAAAACATGCCGGAAATGTGCATTGCCACCAGGCCTAGCTTTTCACGTCCTGGAAGTTGTGACAGTTTAGACCAGACTTTTTCCGAGCTATTTTTAGTGGACATGAATCCTTCAAGTCTGCACTGTGACATGTAAATCTCTCAGGAGCTGAGGACAAAGTCTGCACCCTGAATATCTACCAGTGAATAGACACACCACTCATGTTATTATTAACTGAATATGTCCCTATTTTTACTGCTGCATATTGGATACCATAATCTAAATTGCTGGGTAATTTTCAAGTCATTACTGGTGTGTTTTGTCACTAGAACTACTGAAGTGTCACCTGAACTAGTGTGGGACCTCAGTTGGCCTTGCTGGCCATGTGGAATATTATCTCCTTCTCTGGGACAAACAACGCATTGCTGGAGAGTTTTCCTTTCTCCGTCACTTTGCCTCAAACTATGGGTAGAAATATTCTTAAAGCAGAGAAGGAGGAAGAAAACAGATGTCTCCTCCTCCTGTAGAAGAGTTGAGAAGTAAACTTGCTTTCCTAGTCATTTTTCACCTTTTGAAATTGTCCTGACATAGCGATAGGTTGTGGACATTTGCTACCTGCATTCCTCCATGGCACTGTGGGGTTTGCTGGGTATTGCCTTCAACCTTCTGTGGCTCTCCTGCGCCAGTATGAGACATGTTGCTCCCCATTTGGGTCAGAGCAGGTGTGCAGGTGGGAGACTTCGTTGACTGACTGGTTAGGATTTTTCTCATCTAGGATTAAATGAGCAAAGGGTACTTTTTACATTGGGAGATTAAAAAGATTTTTTTTAATGAGCTCCTTGTGTCTTGGGCAGTGGACTGAAAGAAAACAGGAGTAAGAAATGTACCACTGCACCAACAGATTTCAAGACCTCTCATGTGTCTCTGTTTTGTTCCCTCGAAGGGTACAAAAAAGACATGGTGGAAAGTCGTAGGCAGTCAGCTTTCTTTGTTGACTGTACTGGGTCAGGGCATATAGCTTCTGGTTAAGTTCCTTCAAAAGTTGTAGGAAGGAGAGGGGAAATCTAGAGAGACAGCTAGTGCTCTCAGTTAATTAAATTTAACTAGCTTCCTTTAACTACTTAAAATTCCATGTAAAGCTTTGATATGCGTATGTGTCCTGATCAGACTTCTGATTTTAGGCACATGGTCCCTGGTGCATCATGTCCTGTCCCACAGACATCAAAGCTTCACAGTGATCTCAGAGGAGGATGCCAATGAATGATGCATCAGAGATGTAGTGCTCCCTGCATTTCTTCTGTGTTACCCTGGATTCAAAACTCATGATGATCCAGAGTGACATAGAGACACAGCAGCAACACAAACAGCAGTCAGTGCAGAGGGCCTGGACAGCAACTGGTTGTCTCAAGTTCCAGGAAAACTTACCAGGAGATTAACTACTGCAGAAACATCAGCACACAAAAGTGCCATTTATAACCTAATTATTTTATAGTATACAAAGCAATATCTTGTGCTATTAAGCTATTTGTTTACCAAGCATCAAAAGCTGCTGACTGCAGAAAAGCCATTCTAGCATATTGTATATAGATTTTAAGCCAAGGTGTCTTATGGTGCTGAACTGCTAAATTATATAAGCTTTCTGCACTCAGTGGTGCTACATGAGGATAACAGATCTCAAACTTTGGTCTTGTACCTTCTAGTGAATGGATTTATGTTCAGTGTCAAATAAAAAAAAAAACAAATGTAATGAGAAATAATATAATGCAGCCCATTTATTGCTGTGCTTTTTCCTTTGTTTTTGAAATTCATTGGAAAAAAAAAAGCTGTGAAAAGAATGAACCTAATCTTGAAAATAGAATAAGAATATGCTTAACTTCACCTGCTAGATGAAGGTTTTACCACTCTGAAAATTTTTTGGACTGCTAGGAGGGAAGTGATGAGAAAATATAAAGCCTTTTTGGAATAAACAAGAACATAAATCATTCAGATTTCAGACAGTACTCACCTCAAGAATGTATCAGCTTCACAAAAAATTAATAAACCAGTATTTCTTTTGTCTGCTCTTCTTTGGAGAAAACAGTTGGCTCTGATTAAGTAAATGAAGATTGCAAGATCAGAGACAGAAACATATCAAATACCTGATCCAGGCTAGGAATAACTGTTAAAAGAGATAGTTGACTCCTCCATGTCTTTAGTTGTGGGAAGGATATTTTTATTGAGCGTATAGCATTATTTATAGAAATTCCATATGGTAGGGATCCAAATTATCTTTAAATTGTGTTTCCCTTATTGTGACTGACTTAATAACTGGCTTAGAAAGACCATCTGTGTTCAATACACATGACAGATATATAATGTGAATGATGCAGTAAATTAATCTAATGGCAGAGTACAAGTGGACACCTAGCTATACTGGCTGTTTTGTCACATGTTAAATCAGTTTAAGGAACTGTAGAGCTGGATAATACCCGTTTGTCTTATCAATGTGTTTTAAACCCTAGGAGTGAAAAATAGGGTGGAGCTAGAGGACAAGATACGTATCTTGCCATTAATGCTGTGGTCAGTGAGGTTTGAAACACTAGCAGAGACACAGTAGGTGAGAAGTAGGACAGAAAGATTGATTTTAACAAGCCAAAAAAGAATTTATGCTGATAGAAACTATCAACCACAGAAAAGCCAGGCTATTCCCTTATAGCATGTTTGGAAAGTTTATTTTTATTTAACACAGATACTCCTTTTAAAACAAAGTCTTATGTGGTTATGTCCATCCTTATATTTATGCATTTTAGATTATTTTTCATGAACAGCTGCTGACATTTTTTGTCTCAGTAACTTCACTCACTTGCAAGTGCTGTTGGTGGTGACTTCTCTTTGTCCCTTGATTTTGGATAATGAGCCTTCATAGGAGACACGCTGTTCTCTGAATGAGACAAAATGTTCTCACAATGTAACACATATTTCCATTGTAAGCTTGGCTCACATGATCAGGGTGAATAAGCTATTTAAGCGTATCATGCCATCCACTTGTGACTCACCTGCCACATTTTGTTTTTAAAATAATGTTGAATAAATGAGGGAACAAAGGAAAATACACAGAAATCTCAAGTTTTGAGCTGCAGAAGGAGAAAAGGAAGGCTGAAGTTTATCAGATTTTTATCTTTAGCTTCATTTAGTTCTCAATTTCCTAAGTCTAAAATGAATCCTGTAGACTTTTCTGTGCCTCTGCAATTTAAGTACAGGTATGGTTGAAGTAAGTTAAAGTGAATGACCTATATGATTAACTCTAAACACAAGATTAAATATTAATAACCTGGGGGCCTCTATAAGGATCATCAAAAGAGGAATGGCATTGCTGTAAAATGATTGTGAGTTTGAGAATTTTTTTCTGTTAAAAAAACCTGAAATTTTTAAAGTGGTTACTTGTTCTCTAATAAGAAATATAGGAACTGTATTGAATTGCTGGTTTACTTCACAAAAAACACGGAAAATGTAATCTGTGGTGATGGAAGGATTGTAAGACTATCATATGATTAATTTTTGCCAGATCAAGAATTAGCCCCAAACCCAAAACTTTCTCAGAACTCAGACACTCAGACCCATGAATACTTTTAAATATCCACTTCAAAAACATTGCAGATCACAAGCACTATGAGTCAGAACAGCCGTGCAACTCTAGACCTCATGTTCTAATATCTTTTGCAAAAAACTTCACAAATATATAAAGTGGGTGGAACCAAGGATCAGGAATACATTTAAAAGGAAAAGCCGAGATCTTGGGATGTGCTGCCTGCCATTGTGTACTGGATTGAACTAATGCATATGGGTTGCAACAAGAAGAAATTACTTTTTTTTTTTATTTACATTGCCTGAAGACTACAGAAGTCCTAATTATGGTCCAATATCCCACTGAATTAGTCAATTTAGGAAAAAAATAATCTCAGGCTTTGGGACAAATTTTGAAAAGCTAATGTGTTTCTGATGCAGCACAGCAATAGCTGAGCTGATTCTAACAAGACTTTCTGGAGAATGAGGGCATTTGAGGCAGCCCTGAACTTGGTGAGGGATGTTTCAACCTCTTGAAGAACATCTTTAAACCAAACCAAATTTTAAAACTAAGCAAAGAAGCACTAACCTAAATATTAGATGAACATTATAAAAGACAGCACCAGAATGTGGATGATTATTCCCTGCGATTTTAATTTAAATCAGATATGAGTTTTCATTGAAATTAAAGATGAAGTCTCTGTTAACTTTAATGGATAGGGAAATATTTTTTTAATAGTTGGACATAATATACTTTATTATTTCAATAGGCTTAGTTTCTTCAGGATGATCAATATTGATCAATATTGGGAAATACACATTTCTCATTTGCAGTATTACCAACACAGTTGTGTAATCTGACATAAGAATTCTGATTTGTTCGAGTTCATCTTGTTTCTCATACTTCATATGGTTTCAAATTATGTTTTATAATAAAAATCCAAGGATTTTTTTGCTGCAAAAAGAAAAGGATACATGCTTGTATTTAAAAGTTATCACTAGTTCAGGGAGCAGCTACCCAAATCAATTAAAGTTTAGGGTTAACAGAGATTAACGCAGTTTTCAAACCTCAGATTAGCTTTAAGAGTAAAGTTTTGAGAACAAAACCCAGCAGTGGCCACTGTGTGTTTGTATGCAAGGGATTCTTAATATTAACTTCTGATTCACAGAATTTTTAATATCCAAAGGTTTTCCTTCCTTATAATTAGGCATAGAAATTTGGGGACAAAATAAATGCACTTAACATAAGGACATTTGAGAACACATCATCAAGGATATCCTAGTGAGAAGCTTCCTAATTCCTTCAGCATCTTGGAGCGCAGATGGTATAAATTCACTCTTATTTCTTCCTCTTGTGTGGTGCTTCCTGAAGGCTAAGATAGAATAATTTCCGTAGTTCAACATGTCTGCATGTATAGGAAGAATTTCACAAAATCATCCTAAAATTCACAGACAAAATTTGTTTTCTAACACAGAGATTAATATGTGATTATTTCTCTGCGTACAAAACTTCCTTAAATTCCTATACTTATCCTCAGAGATTTTCATCTAGAAACTAACCTATGTTGACCAGTGGAAGCCTGTGTGGGACCATCCTGAGGTGGTACAGATACAGACCAAAACCAATATTTATTTCCTAGTAGCTTTTGCAATTTTTTTGGCCAGATCAAAAACATTTCTTTATTGATTTGTGTGAGTACTACAGATTTAACAGGAGGTAGGCACTGAATGACATTAACAACCAACAAATCTTTACTGGATAAGTTCATATCCATGCTGTTATGGGGGCTGTTGGGAAGAAGGGCATCTGAGAAGTATTTCTGGTAGAAAGCCCATTCTAATTGCTTTAGTCCATTTTTTTCAAGCAATGACTCACTTCAGAAACTAGTGAGCATGGGCTTTTTTGAGTGTTTTTTACCAAGAACTGTACATTGTGACTAGACTATAGATGTCAAAAGTATATTAGGTGTTGAGTGTAAAAGTAGTATAAGACTAGATAACCCTATGAGGACTGAATCAGATGATGTGTCTGCCACTCTAGCTGTTGTGCTTATCATGACACATGGATAGGTAAATCCAAAATTCTCAACTGACAAAATCAGGGAGAATGAGTTGAGATTTAGAATCATAGAATGGCTTGGGTTGGAATGGACTTTAAAGGTCATTTAGTTCTAGCATCCCTGCCATGAACACAGTATCTTTCACTAGACCAGGTTGCTCAAAGCCCCATCCAACCTGGCCTTTAACATATCCACCATTAGGACATTCACAGCCTTTTGGGGCAACCTGTGCTGGTGTCTCACCATCCTCGCAGTAAAGAATTTCTTCTCAATACCTATTTTAAATCTAGACTTTTTCAGTTTAAAGTCATTGCACCTTGTTCTATCAGCACATGTGCCTGTGGACAGTCCCTCTCCAGCTTTCTGATAGTCCCTCTTTATGTACTGGAAGACTGCTATATAGTCTCTCTGGAGCCTTTTCTTCTCCAGGCTGAAAAACTCCATCTCTTTCAGTCTGTTTCCATAGCAGAGGTACTACAGCCCTTTGATTATCTTCATGGACTCCCTGGTCCTCTCCTCTGGACTTGCTTCAACAGGTCCACATCCTTCTTTTGTTGGGGGCCCTGGAGCTGGATACTGTACTTCAGGTAGGTCTCACAAGAGTGAAGTAGAGGAGAAGAGTAATAGAATTGCAGAATATCTTGAATTGTAAGGAATCCACGAGGATCAACAAGTCCAACTCCTGGCCCTGCACAGGACCACTCCAAGAATTACAGAATGTGCCTGAGAGCTTTGTCCAAATGCTTCTCGAACTCTGGTAGACATGGTGCCATGACAACTTCCATTGGAAACCTGTTCCAGTGATTGACCACCCTTTGGGTGAATATCCTGGATTACACAAAAACTCTGGTATCCACCTGTTCTTTTTTCACCAAATATGGCTACTAATTTGGACTGTGATGGGAACTTGAGATAAGATAAAGGTGGTATCCACAAGTTTGAAAGACTGGAATGCTGATGACTTACCCAATCGAGGTGCAAGCTGACAATAGGCAAAGTAATCACCCAAGTTCTATAGGTGTGGACACCCACCATCTCAGGCTACAAGCTGGGTGTGAACAAGAGAAGGAAAGGGGCAAAATCCTCTTGATGGAGTAGTGTTTCTTCACCCTTACAAGTGACTCAGCTGTGATAACTCACCTCCAGAGAAGCTTTGGGTCTATTCACATATAGCTTGAAGATATTCATCTCTGCTGATGAGCCATAATGGATCCACCTGTGCTGGCTTAACAGGCAAGTGACTCCTGAAATGTACCATGATCCAGCATGACATCATCCACTGTAGAGCTGCCTGCCTCAGGGGATGCACCAGTGGAATTCCCACCTATTTTAAGCCTAATATAAAAAGACCACACTCAGACTTTACTCAATATAGGGTTTTCTTGCCTCACCCTATAGGACTTTCCTTACCACCCAGGGCTTCCACCACCATCTTGACAGATCTGGACTGCAATCACCACTTCAGAGGGGCTGCAATGACCACTTTGACCAATGAACTTTGAAATTGCAACAACCAAGTCTCGTTGCTGGATCCAATGGGTGTCTTGTGGGTTCTTGCCCACAAGGAAGGGTTCACAGCCCTGTTCCAACTGCCTATGCCAGCACCACAATCCTACTTCAGTGCTGATTCCCCAAACATTTGCACCAGTTTTTCCCAGTGTGGGGGAGGCAAACCATGTGGAGGGGTGGCCGCCTTGTCTCAGTCATGTGTACACCTGTGTTTTTTCTGGGTGGGGGTGTTGCCTGCCATCTCATTTTGATCTGGTGGACAGGCGTGGGAAGTTTCTCCCCACTGGCTGGTTTAAAGATGTTTTATCGGTATTCTTATTAACATTCTTCTTGGTAAAGGTTTTTTTTTTAACTTATATCTAAGCGTATTTGGTCTCTCTCTCTCTCTGTTGGAGAAACTAAGGGTATTAAGTCTGAGGTCTCCACCCCTCCAAATTGCCTTAAACTGAGATAGTGAAGAAACTTTTTCTAATATCTAATTATGAGAGACTGAAATTGGTTAATGACTTAAACATTGTTAAAATCACTGAAAGACTTTTGCCCACTGTAGCAAATTGTTCAAAGAAGCAACTGCTCACAGAAGCCCACCTCTCTCTGAATATGTCTACTAACTTGGACTGGGATAGGAACTTGAGGTAAGATAAAGGTGGTACAATTGTCCAGTAACTGCCTAAGTGCTGGAAGTGTGCACACCCATCACCTCAAGCAACAAAGTGGGTACTGAACAAGGTAAGGAAAGAAGTAAATTCTGTGAGGTGGGGTGGTGTTTCTTTGTCCTTACAGAAGTAACTCAGCTGTGATAACTCCCCCCCAGGGAACTACTGGAACAATTCACACAGTCTAAAGATATTAATCTCTCCTGAAAAGTCACAATGGACTCAACTGTGCTGAAATAACAGGCAATTCTAACATCTTAGAAGGTGTCAAAAACTCCCATGATCCCGTATTACATGATCCATTTTAAAACTTCTTGCCTCAGTGGAGATACCAGGGGTGTGTTTACCTAGGCTAAGCATAATAAATATATAGACTTCTTCCCTCACACACATGACACTTCCCTCACCACCACAGACTTCTTCCCTCACCACCACAGGCTTCTTCCATCTCCTCACAGATTTCTTCCCTCATCACATGGGACTTTCCTTACCACCACAATGTTCTTCCCTCATTATGCAGGTTTTTTCCCTCATCACCACAGGGTTCTTCCCTCACCATACATGCATCTTCCCTTACCACCCTGGGCTTCCCTCAATGGATCTGGACTGCAGCCATCACTTTGACAAGACAGGGACTCTAACCACTGAGAAGACCAAAAGAAGAGGGTTAATGGGATGCTATTGGAGTGGTGATATTTTTTCTACTTAATCTGTCTCTCTCTCACTCTCTTTCCTTCCCCCTGCTCTCTCTTTTTCCTGTTTCTTTCTATTTCTCTCCACCTCACATTTACTCGTAAAAATCTGTACTATTGACTTCGACATAGTCTCATTTGCACCTTAATTCAGTCAGAGGCATCTCTCTAAAAATTTTTAAGAACCTGGTGTGGTGGTTTTACCACAAATTCAGTGATTTTGGAGCAGAGACTCTGAGAGAAGTCACAAACACACCCCAAAAATGAAGAAAACACACAAATATCACAGTTTATTTTGCGCAAACACCAAAACCCGACAAATAAAGTGCAAAACAGACAAACAAATTAAATTTTTCCAGGGCCCGCGTTTGAGGTGAGGACGCTCTGGAGATAGTGCTTGTCTCTCTCTCTCCCTCTGAGCCCAGCTGAGAGACTCGGGGGTAGTTAGAAGGAAGCACGTGGTCTCAAGATCCCCTTAGCCATGAGCCTCTGCCCGGTTTTGACTGAGGAAACAACTCAAGAAGATTACAAAAACCGCGCACCCTTTCCCCCCCTCCTTTTAGCCCAAAGAGAGATTTAGTGCTGAAAAAGGGGAAGATGTGGTCT
>VYZS01043657.1:37097-48997 GCA_013400695.1 Neodrepanis coruscans | reverse complement strand
GCCGCCGCCGCTGCTGGTTCGCCTGCTGCCGCTGGCCATCGTGGCGCCATCGCCCGCAGCCCCGGTGGCTCCCGGCGCGTGCCGCAGCTCCGTTCCCGACGCGGTTTCCACGGGCGCGACAGCCCCGGGACCACGGGACAGCCCCGTCAGGGAGTGGTGGGGGGAACGGTTTTATTTTTCCAACCCACAACACCTGGATATAACACTAACCTACACCTCCCCTGACATAGCTTTATGCCATTCCCTTGGGTCCTGTCACTGCTCATCAGAGCAACCTGCCCCTCCGCTTCCCTCCATGAGCAAGCTGTAGACCATGATGCTGTTTCCTTTCAGTCTATTCTTCATGATTTGATGATTCTTCTTTTAACGCAGATTAGATAATGTCATGGATGGCTGTAGGCTGTAAATGTTCTGTATGTTTGCCCATTTCTTCTTTTGAAACTTCCTTGAGTGATTCCTGAGATCTTAAATTTGTGTTAATGATTTTATGATAGAAGCTGGTACATGAAGTCAGGAGAAGTACCACATAGATTTTCCATTTTCACTCCCTCCAAGCAACCTTGGTGCACAGGTGGCTAATGGGAGGCCTCTGCTACATTATTTCTGTAATTATTTCTGCTCAATGCCTGCAGCAACATCATAAAATGATTGCTATAATAAAACTATGCTTCTTGCACATGATGACCACAGTAGAAAATATTTCCATGGGGCTTGATGAGGCCCTTAGTGCCTCTGGATCACCTGCACCCAGTCCCTACCAGACCAGTTTGCTGCTGAGGCTACAGAAAGTCTGGTCATGGGTTGAATTGCACTTCAGTCACAGCTATGCTCCAGCACAGAGATAATATGACTCTAATTTGACTGGTGAACATAAAAATTCATGCTCTGCTGATGCCTCGTTGCTGTAGATTTTGGCATTAACCCTAAAGTTTTTTTGTGGTTGTTTCTTTTGTTTGGGGTTGTTTGGTTTTTTGGTGAATTTTGTTTGTTTGCTTATTTGTTTGTTGGTTTGGGTTTTTTGCATGGAAAGAAATGAGTTTAGATGTGTATTTGTTCCATTTTATACAATCTCCTCTGAAGACACTGGGTGGGATGGACTAATTCTTCCCTTTCCTGAGTGCTTTTCTGAAGGATTATTCAGGATTGTGTCTTGCCACCTTCAAACACAGTTCATGTTTCCTGGAGATGTTCCAGAGAAGCTAAGAACAGTGCTGTGTCACAAGGATGTTTAAAACCAGAGAATCTGACACTATCTAGATCCAGACATGGACATAGGGCCCAGACGGAGCAGCTTGGCAACTTCACAGCAGTTCTCAGTGAAACAGTGAGACACATGGGTCGATCAAAAATCCAAAACACATTATGCTCAGGATAAATCCTTGATTTCATACAGTTGATATAAAACAAAACACTGTCGTGCTGCACAGGCTGGCTTATGCATCACACATGAACAGTGCTCCCTGAAGGGTCTGTGATGGGTGGTTATCATTCAGTGTGGAAAAAGTTAATAAAACAAGAGGAAAGATGATAAAAAATATTTTCTTGAGCTATTATAGTTAGTCTCTGTGTGTTCAAGTGTAAAGATTCATGTGTTCTGTCCAAAAATGAGAACTTATGTATTTATTTAAACTCATGCTTCAGATTTAGAACAATGTCCTCACAGCAAGAAGATATCAAGCAGCTCCTGTTTGAGCTCTGTAGACAGAACCTCTGAAAATCTACCCAGTTCACAAAAGTGCTAGAATGATGGTTAAGGTTGCCTAAAACTCCCTCCTCAATCACAGATGATGTGTGCAGTTTTTGAAATCTGGTTCTTCAATCCAGGATCATTAAATAACCTGAAAAGTTCAAATCCAGACAAATTTCTCTCTCTTCTCTGACAAATGTCTTCAGTGTAAGTGATCATTTAAAAATATTTTGTATTTTAGTCAGTTTATGTTTAGCCATTGAAAAAAATAAAACTGAAATAAAATTTCTAAGCAAGGTCTAATAAAATCTGTCCGTGTTGTAATTCTTCATAAGGCATGATGGCCTCCAGTAATTATGAGATTTTTTTACACAGTGATTTGCATATCCACAGTATTTGAGAGAAGCTGGATTATGTGTGCATTTGCCTGGGTAATGAAGAAGGCAGGGGCAAATGTTCCTACAGAATCCTGGTCTAACAACAGAGCAAAATGAATGGGAAGAAAGGACTGAGGAAAAAAATTCTACTGGGTCTGCTAACACATTCTTGGGAACTCTGAAGGTGCCATTTAGGTCAACTTTTCAAAAAACAAACAAGGAGTTAAATTTTCCTTTCTGCTGGTGTGGATTTCTTCG
Source organism: Neodrepanis coruscans (assembly GCA_013400695.1). Classification (NCBI taxonomy): domain Eukaryota; kingdom Metazoa; phylum Chordata; class Aves; order Passeriformes; family Philepittidae; genus Neodrepanis; species Neodrepanis coruscans. Next base: position 46,675 of record VYZS01043657.1, on the reverse strand, counting down.
GCAAAATGTCAGAAACCTTTTCTGACACATAAGTAAAAAAAAAGATTTTTGATTTCTTGAGAAACTTTAGCACTTTTAGCCCCTTCCCCACCCACATTCTTCCTAATTTCATTTTGAACCATATCAGTTAGGAAAATTTTAAGCCACCCAAACAGTGACAAGGATTAGGGTTTTGTCTGTGTTCTTAATTGAAAATTTTTACAGTAACAGTAAAAAGAAAAATGCATTATAGAAGTGAATACATGTGATGTATTTGAGCAATTGGGTAATTTTATTCAAAAATAGCTGATGACTTAGTTAAGATTGTAGGTTTTTTAATCTATGTTAAGTGATTCTAGCAATATCATTTATTAACCAAGACAAACCTTATGCAAATTTATGTCATATTTGTTTGGAAAAAACATCAGACTAAGAAAACAGTTATTTTCTTCTTTGTGTTATCTCTTTTTCTTCTAGTAACTTTCCCAGTAACTTTCTTCCATTTTTTGAGTCTTTCTTGTATTCCAAATATACTGAAAAACATGCTGAAAGGTATAGATGATTCCTAGATTAACTCATCTAAACCCTAGTATGCAAAAGGACTCTGTCTACCTTTAATAGCTACTATTTAATATTTTCATTTTTTTCACATTATCATTTGAACATAAGTCATTTTGTTCTAAGCATATGATATGATTACTCCTTTTAGTAACTACAGGAAAGAAATATGTCCATTGTGCTTCAGTATTGGGATTTTCCCTACTTCCAACAGTTTTTGCACATTTTTTCTGCTTCTAGTATATCTAATATTCTCCTTTGTATCATCTTATCAGCTGACCCTAGACGACGGTTTATGGTCTTTTTTACCTTTATTTTTTATTTTTCATAACTTCTAATTTACATTAATCACTGTGAACATTTTTCCTTTTTTTCCGAACTGTTTTATATCATTCTGCAATTAATTATTGGGGCTTTTACATTCCTTCTAAATCAATTTTGCTTTCTGTACTTTTTCCCCATGTGGTTCTCTCCTTAAATGCAAGATTGTGACCAGATGATATTTTAAAACTAGTTTCCAATTTTCTTTCGCAATTGTTTGTTTAAATTCTTTTATTCCATCTGATTTGATTCAATGGCTTTGAGATGCCAGTAATTTGGAAACAAGTTTTGCCATACAAAGCCTTTCCCTTCCTCATTTGTCCATGTTCCTAAATAGGTTAGAATTAATTTTTTAACATCTCTGTTACACAGATTTTCCCATAGGAATACCACTGAAGCGGATTTTCCTCTTCTAAATGAGAAGTTCTGCACTAAAACAATGGCAGCTGATGTTCTCTTTCCCTTCAGTTAGCAATAAGTCTGGGTCTACCATTTACAACTGCCAATTCACTGCCGAAGCCTGTGGCTGAATCAAAGATCCCTGGAAGTAAAGCCAGAGCAAGCAATTGTGGTTACCTCCAGAGCTGGCTGGGTGGAAATTCATCATCACCATATTGTTTCCCTTCCCATTTGGTATGTGGAAGCACAGGCCAGTTTCATAAACCTGGACGCTAGCTCATACAAATTTCAGCATACATATTTATTACGTACAAATTTCAGCAGCAAAGATGACTCTAAATTAAATTATGTGAACAATTAGAAATATTTGAATATGCTTCTGCCAATGTCAGAATTTCAGTTCTTATTCCTGAAAGAACCACCTTCAACAGCCAGCTCTTAGCTAACAGTAGGTTTAAATTATCTTCATGAGGGTCTGCATACCTACTAAAAAGTACTTAAAGACTTGAAAATCAAAGGTGGTTGAAAATTATAGTCATGGTAATATGTGAGTGTCTTCAAAGTGTTTAGAAATAAGTGTTCCTGTCTATTCCTTTCTTGTGGGTTGTATAAAATAAACAACTTGATTAGCTTAACTGTGTGAAGGCTGTGTGAAGAATGTATTTATTATTGAGAAAGAATACTTTCTGAAGAATGAAATTCTGACTGCAGTTTTAAAAGTTTATTTTAAATGGTCGTTATTGTTGCACTGGATTCACCAGAGACTAGTGTTTGGGACATATTCCCATGCAGCTATTGTAGGTATTTTGAAAGACCCTAGCAAAAGAGAAATTTGGATATTGATTGCTGAACATTGAGCATGTGTCATCCAAATGACAAAATAACTCTTTTTCGCCACTCAGACAATTGCTTCTGAGCTGGCAATAATCTCCCATCCTGGCTTCAGGGTCTATTCTACTGCATCCTCTGCCTCCCATTCTCTCTTTTATTGCACTTGAACGGGGCACACAGTTCTCTCACTTTTCTTGATTCCGTCAGTAGCTGTTTTTTAGTTAGTCACTGAAATTTCTAATGAGCTGCGTATTGCTTGCTAGGGAAAGTTTACTGTTTCAATTTATTTTATCCCATCTCACAAAGGAATAATAAAGTATTGTTCTTCTTAAACTGGAAATGGCATTTCTTTTGTTTATCCTAATGTTCCTGATGTATTTTTGAGCTTTGTTTTTCTATTTTTGTTGGTCTCTATACATGTTCTTTATTATTAAACTTTTTTTAAAATTTCGATTTGCTTTTAAAAGGGAACTCAGAGAGTGACATTTTGTCATGCAACTGTTCGCTGATCATCAATGTTTAATTAAAACATGCATTGAGAGGTGATGTCCTTCCTAAGGAATGAATTTACTTTAGCAATGCAAGTCTAAAGGGGCAGTTCTCTCCCTGTCACAGATCGTCTTAAAAGACCAGAGAGACATGCAGGAAGACAACTAACAGTTCCGTGCATATTTATGGACTTGTTGTGCATGTGGTAAGTACTCTCCTGACAGCTAGTGTTAAATCCAATCAATCATCATTTAAATACATCACTGTGTATATTCACCTCATCCCTTCATTAGCATTCATTAGCAATTAATCAACACAGCAGTAGTCTCTGGAAAGATCAACAATCCATAAGGTACATTTACATTAAAGATGAGCAAGTGAACATTTGTTCCACTTCAGCTAAGTCTTGTGTATTGTCATTTCTTCAAGGAGTGAAAGACATTGATCAAGCAAATGACTGAATGATTGATTGATAGATATAGCATGCCATCTATTGCCTCTGAAGACCATTTTTCTTCAAACCAGAGTAGTTTTGCTCAGAAAAAAACCTTTCAGTCTTCAGTTTCACAGTATATATTTTACCATACTGGTTAAAAACATCTTCCTGCCTTAAATCTACTGAATTTTGAGATAAACCGTGTTGCTACATCTCTTTCATTTTGCAAAATAAAACCATATTCTAGGGTATGGAGGTCCAGACATAGCCTTTTAACATCAGATGTAAAATTACATTTGTTTTTCTGATTAACTTCTTCAACCAAAGTAAACATATATTTCTTCAGTAATTCTTTTGTTCTCATGGAGCTGCATTTAGCTGCTATCACTCTGTTGTTAACATAATTAAATATCCAGTATTTGGTAATTTTTCAATGCTATATGAATATTGAAAGCTTCCTTTTTAATACACCTTTTTAATTATGGATTTGTCTTGCTACTTTATCTGCTTTGATATATCTCATTATTTTTTATGATTTCTTTTTAATTACCTTAATATACAAATGCTATCTCTTACCTAAGACTTGATATATCTTTGAAGAGAAATAACTGGGCATATGACCATGCTGTGGCATAATCCTGTCTTGTACCAAAATTTCAAGGCGGAATGCTAAGGTTTGAAAAACCCAAAGTGAAATACTGCAAATATGCCTAAATAGTGATTTATGTCTTCCATGTGTATTTTGGGGGTGGGAAGAGAAGGATTTTTTTCCCATATTTTAAAAATAAAGACAGTTGGATGGTCATTCTGCTTAATGAAAGATTATGATATTCTGTTTCACTATGATTTGAAGTGAACAGTTCCCTCTTTGAAAGTCTTCATCTCCTATTTAGACCCTGAAAACTCACATCAGGGAAAAATTATGCATTATGGGAAATCTGGTAGATCATAGCTGGTACCTGGATACTTGCAGAACCCTGACAGAAATAAATGCTTCTCTACAGAAACATATTGATATGATCAAAACTCTTCAGCATTTAAACACAATGAAATATTAAGCACAATTATCCCAAGGAATTTTAAGTATATCTAAGACTACTCATCCTCATCCTTCCTGTCTTCTGGATTAGCTTCTCAGAGGTGGTTTGGCTGGATTCACAAAGGTCAGGGTACTAGCGACCCTGGCTAGAAAGATAGTAAACAAAACAACAGTGTGGATTCCATTGTGGCTTTATCTGCCCACTCCTATGCTACTATCCTTATCAAAAAGCTCTGACCTAGCATAAAGATAAGCGTTGCTCCTCTTTCCTCAAGCAGCCAATCTTCTGTGCAGGAAAGGCAACATTTTACCTTTACATTTACAAAATAGTTCTTTAAATTTAATTTTTTGTATTATTTTGATTCAGATTTTCCTCCCACTTAAAAACATCCTGCAAATGCACACTTTGTTTTATGCATAGGCACTGAAATTTGTTAAATTAAATCTTTATTTTGCAGAGGGAAACCCAACAGTGATTTTTACTTTTTAAACTCCTTTTCTATTTCTAGGAAACTTCAATGAACCATTTTATGATGATAGTGCAATGAGAAGAACTTGTATTCAAGATTATTAGACAACCACAAACATAAGGCACTACTGAATTTCTCAACCCTATGGGCAACAGAAATGGCAGAGCAGATTTCAGGGAAATTTTACACATTAGTACATAAACAGTCTGTCAAGAAATCGCACCCTTCAGATGTCTGCCTCTGACAGTCTTCAAGACATTAAAAAAATCATAAATGTGATTTGCAATAGGGACATTTACTAGCCTTAATATACAGAGACTGTTATCACTAGACAAATCCAGGAATGTCAAGTGAAGATTATCTGAAATATCCATACAGCAGAATGGCACGTGTGGATGTATGCTATCCAAAAAATCATGAACTTCCCTACTCAGTGACTAGTTTAATCTTTAGCTCACAATTCCTGGTAGTATGGCCCTTTGTGTTTTGACAATGTGTAGACATAACTGTAAAAAAGGAAAAGCAGGGGTATATGAAAAAAAAGGGTCAGGAAAATAAGAAAACTGGAGCTTTGTGGAATTTAATCTGAATTATTAAAAGGAAGGAGGCATTGACAAAGACAAGAAACAGAATTGAAAGAAGGACTGAGGGAGGAAAGAAACATGACCAAAATAAAAGACCTGAAGATTAATAAAGAGTCTGAATCACACTTGGAAAGAAAAACAAGTTTATCTTCACGGCATGATTTGGCTGATACATGACTCTGTCTTTTTTTATTCAGGTCACTATGTTCAGGGAGTAGCTACCAATTTTTCAGAGTTTTGGTGAGCTGAAAGTTTCAGTCCAAATGTAGTAGATACTTAAATTACAAGAGTTCCAGGATAAAACAAGAAGCCCAGTGGAAATGTGGAAATGGAGCCTAAATCATACTCCTAGGTGTAGGGATGCTCTGTCTTTTGGCTGTGCAGCTTGAGTAGCTGTCTTGGAATCAGCATATTTGGGGTTGACTCTGAGGTCTCAGGAGCCAGTGTTGTCAAACTGGTACCTTTCAGGTCATTACAGTCAATAATTTCTTTTAAAGTATGGAAAAGAAAAGAAAACAAAGTGAGATGATTAAAAAGCCAATTAGCAGATCAAAGTATTAGAAACTACGTCCTGGAGGGGAAGAAGAATGCATGTATGGTAATTTAGGCAGTAAGGAAGATAATTAGAACACGACAGTGATAATGGGATAAGCTGGGGATCAAAAACCATAGCGTTGATTGGAAAAAATGGAAAGGAAAATTAAGGAAAATTTTAATGACTCTTTGAATAAAACAATTAATCATATAAATATTAGGATGAAAACTTGTCTAGAAACCACACTCTTTGTAAGGAGAACAGTGTTCTACAGTTCTCAAAAAATACATAGTTTTAACTCTTCTTCCCTAAGTATTTCAGTGTGTCTCATGCAAATAGTTTTTGGGATATTAAGCTGGATATAGAAGACATAAGTGGAGCAGCCAATAGAGATTAGAGTTGTAAAGGCAGACCTCCCCATCTCATCCTTCCTCCTTATCTTTTTTATCTCGTTTTTTCAGCAAAGACTTCAGAGTTTTGGTGTTAAAATTTGAGTCCTGATTCATTTTCTAATCTTTGTTTCGCTTGACTTCCTTCCAAATTCTTTCTTTGTCTACAGTTCTCACAGCTCTAGCTCTCTGATGAGGTTTGTTCTTGGCCAAAAGTTCTGTCGGCCTTTTCCTCTGGTTTGTGAGCGCACATCCCCCTCCTCGGCCCCATGCCTGCCTGAACTCCTGATCTTATCCCTGCTGTTGTCCATTTGATCAAAACATGCTACTCAGGGACTTACGGCAGATGGGGCAAAGAATGAGGGAAACAGAAAACTTTCTTTTTTGTGAGGTTTCCAAAGACCACCCTTGAGCTTTGGCTCCAAATGCCTCACAGCATTGTGAGTCCACAAATTTCTGTGTTCTCCTTCACAAAATCCTGTGAGTCTTTAAATAAAAAGGCCCCTAACAGTTTGCACCCCATGGCTCTGTCAAAGCAACAACATGCTTACATAAATATTGTTTGGCTCTAACCCTTTCCATGTGGCTTATACCACAGGAAGTTCACTTTCTTCTAAAGAGCCTGAACATGGGTGGGTAAGGATGAGTTTCAGTCTGTGAAGTATAAATTAGCCTTTTAGAGACAGATGGGACTCAAGAGAGAATGAAGGATTTGCAATAGAACAAGTAAGAACAGGAAGGAACAGAGCTGTGAAGAGAAAGAAATAAATCAGAGACATAAGTAGAAAAATAAACATCTCCTTTATATAACCTAAGGAGGTTCTGAAGTAATTTCAGCAAAGGAGTATTACAGTCACCAAAAAAAGAACATGGTCATTAATGCCAGCAATGTATTTTGTCAACAATACAGAAAAAGAAAGGATCTTCTCTGAAGAGCAACTGAAAAAGATGAAATAACATTCAACAGGAGATTCTCCTGAGTGAATAATATTAAGTGATATGTCTCTTGAGTGTTCGTCTATTGCTTTGGTGATAAAGAGAGAAAAAATGAAGATGCTATGTATCTGTCACCTGAAGAAGCTTTGGGTGGCAACTCTCTCTTTCCTATGCAAGTAGAGAGCATTAAGAAAAGAAACTATGAAGTAATACTTGCTATTTTATTTAGACTATTTCTTACCTCTCTGATCAGTAAGTCATTTCCCAGAATGGAAAGTTTCAGTTGTACCAGAAGAAGGTGATAAATGCTAGCTTTGGGTCAAATTCTTCCTGCCTTCTCAAGCTACAGTACTTGAGAAGACTGTGTCACTGACACATATTTTTCTTTTCTCTCTAAAGGCAACTCTCTTATCAGGTCTTTTCGTTGTGGAGAGGAGAAGTAGAGACATATTTCTAATAGCTAACAGGGCAGGTAAGAAAAGAAAAGAAAGAAATGATCATGTATTTTTGACAACTGACCAAATCTCAGAATTGTTCTCTCTGATATTTATATTTGCTGTTTGCTTTTTCTTCTTTATTTTCAGCACTCCTTCCTCTTTGCCTAAATTTTTATGTTATATTAACATGGGCTTCTATTGTATTCTGGAAACGTTTTCATTTATAGTTAATATTCTATATGTTTCCAGCCCTTTAAAAATATTTTCTTTCCTGAAATAATTACCACCTTTGTTTCACCTTTATATTTGTTTGGGTATATTTTCCTGAGTTTTGCCTGTGTGAGATCAACATGACCAGAATTCCTCTAATTTTCTCAGTATGGTCCATGAAGAGAAAATTGGGATCTTCCTCTTACAGCTGCAATTAATCAAATAGAGCTTCCTTTTGGCAATTTGCAATGCTAACTTTCTTGCTTTAAATTTTTCTTTTGAAAAATCTTGAAATCCACTAATAATACATAAAAGGTACTCATTTTTTTTCCCAGAAGGTTCTGGTGGTTTGACTCATCCCCTCCGTAAGATTATATTTCCTTCATGCAGATTCTGTGATTCTGAGTCATTCTCCCTCAGAACTACCAGAGAGAATGGGTTGTGTTGGATATTGACCCTCCCTCAATCTTCTTTGTCTGACACAGCAGTTTACACGCATTCAGTAAAAAGCTGAGAACTCTGGGACTCAAAACAGAAGATACAGAGTTAAGCAGAAAGCTCAACTTCAAAATTTTTTCCTGCTGTGATGGGGCTTTATTTCATTACTTTGTTTGTTTGTTTGTGCATTTATTTTTGGAGAATGATGAGCTGTCCATTGTTTTACTTCATTATAAAAACTGAACTATTTTTGAGGAGCCCTAGAGTGTGGGATGGGCTCTTATTTGGCTTCCTAAAAGAAAACAAAATTAATTAAACTATAATTCTTTCTCTTTGGTTTATAGCTTAAAAGATAGTGCCTTTTTATTGTTATGCATTCTCTACTAATTATTACCACTTGTACAACACTGCAGACTAGAAACTGTGCCTTTCATAGAGCAGAGATGTTCAATTCATATCCCTCAGTTATTATACCTTCTATTGTAACAAGGCTGTGACCTAAGTGCCCTTGGCCTAACTGACAAACACATCACAAACAACACCTTAAAAGTGGAACAGTGTAATTCATCTTTGCTTAACAACAGCAGGACATGCATTACCCCTTTTCTTCATTTTGCAGCCCTAGATGTACTAGGCTGTGTTAAAATCCACATCTCTCAGATGAACCCAGACTGGTTTGAGCCAGTCTGTCCACCTAATTACTGAATTGGAAGATCCTGCAGAGACTGTATTAGAGGCTGAGAAAAAGTGTTAATTTTTCTTTACTGGGCCTGATGGCATAGGAAACGATCAATTTTCCCAGAAACTTTTGGGCTATGGTACTAGAAATCCCAGCTGTCAGGGCTGGCCCTAGCTCTGCTCACCAGCATGGTTCAGCCAAATGCACCTTGTTTTCTGAAGCCCCTAATGTTAATCTGGCTTACATTTTCATCTAAATTTCAGATAATACTGTTTTTATGTGAAATTAGTCTTAGTTCTTAAGTGTTCTAGAGAAACATATTGAAAACAACTCTTCATGCAAAGCCCTTAAATTCATATTTGAAAACATGATTGAGCAGATTTAGCATCAAAAGACAAAACCTGAAGTGAACTTATAAGTTTAAATTTCATGTCAAAAGTAAAGAATTGTCAAATGGGCTTTGAGCAACTTGAAGTCATGTATTTGTTCAGATCATCCAAAGACTCAGAAGAATGATGATGCAATGCAGAATGGGCTTCTCCAGCATGAAGCCATGGAGATTAATTCTCTTTATTCTGTCTACTGCCAAAAGCATGAAAAATAGAAAAAGGCTTTGGGTCAAAGAACTAAAGCCTTTGGGAAGAAAGAGATACTACCTTTCAAAAACAAATTTGTCATAACTTCAGGGTATAAGTACATAAATAATTAGCCAAATATTTTGCAATTATAATAGTAAAACTTCATGTATATTTTAAGGCAATTGCAGATGAAAGTGGAATAATCTTATTCAATACAGCCAAACCCCCAGAGAGACACAAAACTTTAAAATGTATGATTCACCATACTCA
>VYZS01043657.1:0-30660 GCA_013400695.1 Neodrepanis coruscans | reverse complement strand
TATATATATATATATATAATATAATAATATTAAATTTTGAAATTTAATATATCCCAGTCTGGTGACTATCATTTCATTGTGTCTTTAAACAAACTCGGAACAAAGGTAATAGTTTATTCTTTTCACCCTTTGATCGCCTATCAAAATGACAGCAACATCAAACTTTTTAATGATTTCTGGCTATCACTGACTTAACCAGAAGTGAACACCAGGCTCTGTAGATCACGTCGTGATTTAATTTCACATTCTTCAAATTCCCCAATTTATTTTTCAGATGGTTAAATTTAGAGAGAAAGAACTTGTTCTCTGTAGATGTTTCCATAGAGTTCAAAGACAAGCATTTAAAAAATTATTAGTGAATCACAGAATAATTCAGGTTGGAAGGGACCTTTGAAGGTCAGTTGTCCTCAAATCAGGGCTGACGTCAAAGCTGGGTCAGGTTGCTTGGGATGCTGTCCGGTCAGGTTTTGAAAATCCCCAAGGGCATCATTATTTCTCTGGGTAGCCTGCTACTTCGCTTAACCACTGTTACAATGGAAAGGTGGGGTTTTTTTTTAATATCCAGTTGCATTTTCCCTGCCAAAAAGTACAACTTTTTCTTCTTGCCTTTCACTGTGTGACCCCCAGAAAATCTGACCTCATCTTCTCTGTAAACACCCACTAGGTGGTGGAAGATAATAATTAGATCCATTCTTTGCCTTGTCTTCCCTAGATCAAACAANAGGAACTCATTCTCAACAGAGTCTGGTAACGCATTTTTCTAGTGAGTATGAATGGACAGTGTATTCCTTGTTACTCTCCAAGGCAGCACACATTTTCATGAGTTTAAACAGTGACTTTGGATGATACTTGGGACTAAGGCTGGATGTGCAAACACAAATCATTGTCATGGGAGCACTTTTCCAAGGTGTGTGTATTGGAGTGTCTTCCAGTAATTTCTCTCATGATCTTTCTTTTTTTCATTTTCTTGTGATGATGACCTGAATGGGATCAAAAGACAGCAGCCACACAGGGCAAAATTTACTCAAAGAGGGTTTTCTGCCATCTCTACTGATATCGGCTTGGCAGTTCACCACCAGTCTCAGCACAGCTTTTCACTCTGTTTATCCTTTGGGGAAAAAAAAAATCATGATTTTTTTCCTCAGATTTCTGTTTCTTTGCAGTTTAATCTACCAACTTAGTTATTTATTTGTTTATTTATTTACTTATTTATTTACTTATTTATTTATTACCAACAGTTCCAAATTCATGCCTTATGGAGGCTTTAAGACAGATATCTCTAGGTCCACAGTAGGCACTCAATTGCACTTCACCTTCCTTTACTACAAACTTCAGAGATGTGAGCTCACCTACGGACACTGTACTCACAGTTCCAAACATCATCTCTCATTGATTGTTTCTTCTCACTTTGAAGTTAGTACTGCTGTCTGTGTTGACATATGAATGCATATATAATGTCCACATGTGTCCAGTAACCAGATGCTCAAAATTAATCTTCAGACTTCAGTCAATTAATTTCTGGATAGGATATGAAGAAAATATTAGAACATATAGAGTGCTGAATTATTCTGACTCCACAACAATCTCAACACATTACTTCAGGTTTGGAAGGCACCACAGGTTGACATAAAATAACAGGGTTATGAATCCCTGGCCTAACCATCAAGAAGTTTAGCCATCAGGGTCATCAATAGTATCTCTGAATATCTCTAGAAACAAAATTTCATGAAGTCCTGGATGAATTGGTGTGTCCTGTTCACACAAATGTATAAAATCCCCATTTCCCCAGGACTGTATATAACTGAGGCTCCTTTTACCACCTTTGAATTGGGAAGTTCTTCAATTAGACAGGGTTAGAGAGAGGACAGGATTAGAGAGGTGAATACGTTCAGGCTTCATAGGGAGTCTGTGAAATCCCTGTTACAGGAGAACCTAAAACTGGACAAGGCCCTGGGCAACCAAATCTAAAATTATGCTAACCTTGCTTTGAGGAGGGGGTAAGACACAGTGACCTCCAAATGTGGCCACAGATCTCTGTCCCACTGTAAAACCAACACCTGTCGTTTGAATACTGGTAACCAACTTCTCCCATTGCTGCCTCTGTGTTCAGCTGTGATCATCCTACAAATGCTGTGCCACTGTCACATTAGCAGGGTTCCACTCTATCTCCTTGCAGAGATTAGTGACTCATACTTCCACTCAACCCAAGAGAGAGAGAAGCATGGATTTGTGCAGAAATACAGTGCAAGAACAGAAAACAACACTGAAACACTATTTTTGTTTCCCACTGGAAACAAATCTGAGCTGTTCTGCTGAATTTGTTTTTGATGGGAATTCAAACTGAGATGGAATAATTTTAGCCCCAGCTAAATGGAGAAACATCTGGTTCTACTCCCTGTCTTCAGGGCTGAGGAGACCTAAAGATTTCCAGAACTGTTAGAGATGAGAAGTTATTAAATGTATCCTTTATGATATGCTTCCTCAGTAATCCATGTTTGGATGAAGAGAGGTTTGTGGGGGTCACAAAGCACATAAGCATAATTTGATTGCTGTCTATTATTGCTGTACCACACAAAAAACCTTTTTTCACTTAAGAAAATCCCTCATGTTACTTTTACGAAAGTTTTCCTTTGCACTGCTTACCTCACTGCAATTTACGGTTTCACAAGCAGCATAAAGGTGCTCATATTTGATGTATCCTTCCATTCTTATCCACCCCTCCTCTCGCACTGCAGCCCCCTTTTCTAAAACTGCTAGTAGAATCATTTTCTTTATTCTAAGATAAAATTATTTTTAATCAATTAATAAGTGTTGCTGAGGCTTTTGTTTGCCTGAAGCATCATTTCCTATTCAGTTCTTGCATCTGAACTATTCAGCATTGCCTTTTGGTTCTCTCTGAAAATACTCTTGAGAAGCCATGCTTATCAGCCAAGAAGCATCCAACAGCAAAGCATGTGCATTTATAAAAAGACGATCACTTTTGTGCTAACTTTGATTGCCAGTTTCTACACTTAAAATGAAAATGAAGCTGGTGGTAAAGCCACATTGCTAGATATCTGAATTCATTACACTGAATTATATGAATTTCCTTTCTTTCCTTCAATTCCCTCAAGTGGCACAGACAATTTATAGAGTGTATGTGTTTTTAACATCTGCAAATTTCTCATGTGGATTGATATACTGAGAATAAAACTTAAATCAGCCATTTTGAGGGTTGTACAAACATTACTCCTCTTAATGATTTTTGCACACCTGTATTTTTGAATGTAATTTTGAGAAGTGGGAGTGATATAGGGGTAATTAGAGCAGTTACTTTAGTGTCACAATACGAGACATATAATTGCACAGGCCACAAAGCATAAAAAGTCTCATTGAATGTGAGGACTGATTTTCCAAAAAGATTTGTGGGGAGACATTTTGAATCCACAAAATTTGCCCTCCGCAATATATGACTCAGAATACTTGTTCCTCTAAGCACCTGATTTACATTAGCAATTGGTTACTTAGAAGCACAAGAGCTGTGATTTGTGTCCAAAAGCTGTTTTTGTACACAGATTTTACCGATTAAAATAGGAATTACTTATTTTGAATTTTTTCTCCTGAAATGCCTATATCNGTTGGAAGGGACCTTTGAAGGTCAGTTGTCCTCAAATCAGGGCTGACGTCAAAGCTGGGTCAGGTTGCTTGGGATGCTGTCCGGTCAGGTTTTGAAAATCCCCAAGGGCATCATTATTTCTCTGGGTAGCCTGCTACTTCGCTTAACCACTGTTACAATGGAAAGGTGGGGTTTTTTTTTAATATCCAGTTGCATTTTCCCTGCCAAAAAGTACAACTTTTTCTTCTTGCCTTTCACTGTGTGACCCCCAGAAAATCTGACCTCATCTTCTCTGTAAACACCCACTAGGTGGTGGAAGATAATAATTAGATCCATTCTTTGCCTTGTCTTCCCTAGATCAAACAAATCCTCTGTGGTGGTTTGGGGACCGAAGAGGAAGACAGAAAGAAAAATAACCCCTTTCCTCTCCTCAGATTTGTGAGGACACCCCTGGTTTTTGGGTGCCTGGCTGGGCTTGGGGGCTGCGGGGGTGGGGGGTGGAGGGCACAGGGAGTTTTGAGGCTGGACGTGACCTGCCCAGAACTTGGGTCAGAACAGCAAGAGCCCATTTTCATCACCAGAAATTGCGGAGGTACATGTCCCCTCCTCGTGACTGGGCCTGCTGGGCTGGGCTGGGGAGGAAGATATCTTTTTCCTCAATTTCGTGTCAGTCTCCTGAAGTTGAGAGATATCTGGGAAAAGGGGCAGAGACTCCCCAAACCACACAGAGAACTCTGGGAAGGTAGACTGAGTTTATAAGAGAACCAGTGGACCAGCCGTATCTCTCTTTTGGGGTTTGTGGCAAGGGAGTGTTCCCCCATCAGCACTGCTCACCGGAACCCAGCACGANGGGAGTTTTGAGGCTGGACGTGACCTGCCCAGAACTTGGGTCAGAACAGCAAGAGCCCATTTTCATCACCAGAAATTGCGGAGGTACATGTCCCCTCCTCGTGACTGGGCCTGCTGGGCTGGGCTGGGGAGGAAGATATCTTTTTCCTCAATTTCGTGTCAGTCTCCTGAAGTTGAGAGATATCTGGGAAAAGGGGCAGAGACTCCCCAAACCACACAGAGAACTCTGGGAAGGTAGACTGAGTTTATAAGAGAACCAGTGGACCAGCCGTATCTCTCTTTTGGGGTTTGTGGCAAGGGAGTGTTCCCCCATCAGCACTGCTCACCGGAACCCAGCACGACTCCCGCCTTCCCCTGTGGACTCCCGAGCTTGCTGCTCACTGTTTTCCAGCTGAGAAGACCCCCAAGAGACCCCCCCAAAGACGCCGCGGCCACCCGGCACACGGCAGGTCCTCCACCGAAGCTCTGGTTTGTGTGTCCCCACCTCTAAGCTTCCCCCATGTTCCTGGGGGTCCCCAGTCCCTCTCAGTCCCAGGACAGGGTGCTGCTGGCCCATCCCCACTGCAGGGGCTTTCTCCCTGGATTTCGTACCCACCATTTTTTTTTGCTCACATATGGTCTTTTCCCTCTCCAGACTCCCTCCTCACTGACACAGATTCCCTGCTGGCTGGAAAGGAGTAACTGCACCCCCTGTGCTACCGAGCACCCCCCACTGTCCAGAGGAGTCACTGCAGCTCCTGCACCACAGCACATCGCAACTGCCAGAGGGCATAAAGGACAACTGTGTTTTCCAAAGACGTTGACTATTGTTTTGTGGTTTTGTCTGGTTTGGGGTTTTTTTTTACTTTTCTTTGGTTTACCACCTCAATAACAAATTCATATTGGTTCATTCATATCCACATCCTTACAGCCATCCATAATCACACCCACCCCATACATTCAATAAATTGCTGCCTTTTCTATACATCTCTCATCTGTTGATAACACCTAATATTGTCCTAAACCAGAACATCCTCCTTTTCTCATACACTGTATGCTCCAGCCCCCAACCATCTTAGTGACACTCTACTTGACTCACTTCATCTTACTGATGTTTCTTGGACTAAAAGTTTCAAAACTAGACACAGTGCTTCTGGAAAGTGTTGAACAGAGAGCAACAGTCATTTTCTCTTGACCTGGCACCAGAAAGGACTACTAATACAGCTCTGAATGTGATAAAACTTGGTTGCCTGACGGGCTCATTGCTGACTAATATTCAACCTGCTGCCCAACAAGACCAGCAGATCAATCTCTACAAAGTTGTTGCCTAAACATGCAACTCTCAAAACTGAGTGCTGCATGGGATTATTCCATCCTAGGAGAATGTCTTTGCCTTTAGCATTGTTGAAGCTGGACTCCTTATCACCCACTGCCTCAGTATATTGTTAGCTCTTGCCCAGTTTGATATCATCCACAAGCTTGATTGGTATCATTCATGATACTGTGAAGAGTGTTGGAACAATATCAGCTCCTGTACCAAATTCAATTGCAAATGTTTACATGTCAGGCTCTGAACTGTTGTCAAAGGTATCCTTGACACATTTTTTCATATATCTCCCCAGCATTCTTTGCTCCTTGAAGAGGGTCTGTTGGAAAGATGAGACAAAGCCCTGCTGTGACACCTGCAGTGCATCCAGGTGCTGATCCATAGGTTGCCTTTGCTCCTGCGGAAGTATTTCTCTTTGACTGACATGACTGTTCAGATTCTTTTTCGTGCTCCCTTCTCTTCTCTAGAGATCTGTAGTCAACAAGAGCACTTCCCTTGGCAGTTCTGAATCCCTTAGATCTTATATTTTTGATCTAACTGAAAGGTCAGACACTCCACCTTATATCAGATTTTATCAATTACAATAAAAGACACTTCATCTGTAATTTTTATTCCATTAACAACAGTATCTTTAGCATACAGATGCTTTCTTAAGAGAAACCAGTTATTACAGTATGTGCTGTGTAGCCCAATAGGGTGCCAAATACATATTATTTTATTAAGGCTCAACCGTCTTTTCTGTTAATTCCAACTATTGTGTATTTTACCCATAGTTCAGTATTATTAGTATTACCTTATATGAGTAATTAGACAAAGAATGTTTCATTATAACTATAAAAGTGAGCCAAATTCCTTTCTAGAATCAGATGTCTCACATAAAACTGAAATCATTGGGTTGTAGGGTAGACTCCTTTGTTTAAAACCAGACAAGTCCTGATTGCTCTGCTGGGCACAGCAATGAAAGCATACTGAAAGGACCAGTCCTTCCATGATAAAAGAAATGGACCTTTGCTGATATGTGTATTTCTCTTCTGTGGGCTCATTTATGGATAAAGTAGACCTCTCAGATGTATTCCACCTGTAAATTCCTAAAATCTCAAAACCAGCATTTAATTTTGAGAAAAGTACTTCAGCTTGCATATCACTAAATCTGCCAAGACCTGCAAAGTTTGCTTACAGCTCTGCTCTTTCTGAAAGAATAGAGCACAGACACTAACAGTGAAGTTTGCTAAAACTCATCCAGGTAGTGGCTCAGAAAACATCCTCATCAAATCTCCCCATCCTTACTACAACATCAGATTCAGAGGGACCCTCTCCTCCACATGGTCAGTTGCCATGATGTAACTCCTCACCACAGGGCACCAAAGGCTGAGGTGGTCTGCTAGTGGGGGGGGTGTGATACTGGCTCTGAAATGGTGCCTATTGTGCTTTGCTTCCTGCTCAGGAATTTTCATAGACAAAACTGTTTTTTTCTGAAATGCAATAGAAATCTGTGTGGGGAAATGTTCTGTTTTCAACCAGACTTGGTCCTTTCTTACCAGCTCATTAGGGAGATTCTCAGCCACCTACACCTGTGCCAAGGCAGACTAAAAGGATATGATTTTAATCTAATAGCACTTTTTCAATTACTTTCTGTAGCTGTAAATGACAGTTGGACGACAGCCTGTTCCTCTCAAGAGATCTTACTTAAATTACATTCACATATCTTATATCATCTCTTCCATTTAAAAACTACATCAGCAATCATGTCATTTAACCAAATCAAATTATCTTCCCTAGATTTGGAGCAAGAGCCAGTTTTAAGCTCATGCAAAATGAAAAAGCAAAACAAAACACAACAAAAAATTCTGACTGCAAATTTGTCTTTCAGAGATTAACACAAATTCCCTATACAATTTCATTAAATATGTAACTAAGAATTTGAATGAGTATAGAAGAAGCTATGCTCCCATGTTGAACTCAGGAGCTTGATTTATCTCATCATTCAGAATCTAGGTCTTTTTAATGAGTTTTGGGAGGCTCATTTAGACTATTCTCTTACAAATACTTTTTGCTCTTTCAAAATTATCTGGCCTTTCCTTTTTCTGTCTTATCTTAATAATTTTATCTTCCATTTATCATAATAATTCCATTCTCAATTTTTCAAGTATCAATATCTTTCAAGTATCACTCTGTATAAAATATTTATTTGAAAGTCTTCATACTGCCTTTAACAATATTTGTCCTTCACATCTATTACTATGTGCTTTAGTCACTTTCTCTATTTGTTGTGGCTAATGCAATCCTGTCAGTGTGTTTCATGCTATATGGATATGGTTGGGCATGGGGGAATTTTGAAGATGGGTTGTGATTGATATAATTACTTCTGTTACTTCTTTTACAAATACAAGTAATGAAACAATAGGAAACTTGTATATGCATAATAATCCTATGTGAGGAGATAGCTAGGCTAGCTGAGATACATTGCTGGGGTACCATAAGAGATCTTGCTGCAATGCAGCAGACAGGGGATAACTGGGACTCAACAGAATGAATTTTTCTGTACAGTCATATTGCAGTGCTCTGAAAACACAGAAAATTTATTTAAGTCTATGTAGGACCTTTTTTTTCTATGCTATGCTGGGATGCAGGTGCCTCTGAATCATGCAAAAATTGGACTGAGAAAAGCTTAACATTGTTGCCTTTGACTTGGCCCTCATGGAGATTTTACTTTAAAAAAAACTCTACTTAAAAAGCTTTATTAAAATAGAAAAAAATACATTTATCAGCAATGAATCCTAATACTACGGGTGGATCCCCAGGGCTTGTCTATACCTTCAGACAGCAGAATGAAAACAGCTCATCTGTGAAGTCCATCACATTACCTAGCCGCTGTCTTCTGCTTCAGCTGTAGGATAGACAGTACAGTTACTTTAGGGTAAGCCAGGTGTTGTTGCTGAGCAGAGAAAAAGAATGCTGAGGCCTTTCTTCAAAAAAAAAAATGTTTCTCCTAACACACATGGGCTAAGGTCTCACCCTCACCCTCATGGTACAGATTCCACTTGCCTCATTTCAGCCATGCTGCTCTCAAAAGTTATCCCCCATTATGCATATGTATCATTTCACCGTAGATAAGTGGAAAACGAGGACAAAAAACATAAAACACTAGCTTTTGGCACTGTGAGTGAAACCCTGAGTTCTCTCTCCCTCTCCCTTTCACTCAAGTGCCTAACTAACAGACCCAGTAATATTACATCTCTTCCTTTTTATTTTTTTTTTTCACAGCCCATTGAACTTACCTTTACTTCATGTAAAGTAGGAAAGTCAGTGCATGTTGCCATTCACCAGTGAACATCATCAGTGATGCTCATGTTGGGACTGACCTCTCTTCTGTGCTCTAAGCTGAAGCCTTGCACAAATAGGAAGAAAAGGTAGTTGAGAATCATATCTCCTGAGCATCTCTTGAGGATGACTCATTTCTAAATGCATTTCGGGTAGAACAGGGAGGGAGATGTGTGTGTGTTAAGCACCATTGACAGTCAAGAGCTCAGTATCCTCTTGGAGCAAGTTCAATTACAAAACAGACTTTTTAGAGGATTTGTCTTCCCAGGAATGAGCAGGAGCTAGGCAAAGGGTTTGAGGACCACATTTTTATCCTATTTAGAAGTTTAAATGTTATGTGAGGACTGTGATCTCCATGGATCTAGTTCCAGGTCCTTCCGGGCAGGGTCTGAGACAGTGGTAAATCCATACAGTCAAAGAAATTAATTTTTAGAAAGGAAAAATATCCTATATATTCCTACAGTTTAAAGGACTCCTAACACTCTGTTTTGGATTTTCTATTTTGCCATAATAACAGCTTTCATCATGACATAACAACACAGCACAGTTTCAGTGGGAAGACTTGAGACCTTGTGTATCACAGGATAGTGCTGT
The DNA here is from genome assembly GCA_013400695.1 of Neodrepanis coruscans. NCBI lineage: Eukaryota > Metazoa > Chordata > Aves > Passeriformes > Philepittidae > Neodrepanis > Neodrepanis coruscans. The sequence continues at coordinate 20,995 of VYZS01043657.1, read as the reverse complement.
ACAAATCTAGAGCAGTGCTCTTAGGTAGCTCCACTTAGGTAGAAGCTGTTTAGCATGGTCTTTGCTTTTATTCATAGAGACATGTGCAATGGAGAACAGATAGTAAAAAGCAGCGAATCATTCAAGTTAGACCAGGGGTGTACATCTTTCGTGTTTCCTCATCTACACTGCTTTATGGGCTATACATTTTCTGCCTTTCTCTTTCCATGTTTGGTCTCCCACCATTTACATGCCACTGTAGGCAATGTGCTAGATTGCCACTTAAAACATGAAAAATCAGAAAAGGGGAGATACACAAATAAAAGGTAGGCCTGCAGCACTCACATCTCTGTGTCCTTTCCTGACAAGCAGCACTTCCATTTGTGTTGGAGTGCCAGTTCTATCAAACTTCTGACTTGTATCAATTTTTAGCAGCATGGATAATTTATTGCATCTAGGATGATAGAAAACCAGCTTTATACATCATTCGGCTTGCAAAAGATGTGTAGCTTCAGTTCCTTAATGGTGTCATTTTGGCTGAATGCTATTAACAGATTACCCCTGCCTAGGGCAGTGGAGCATGTGCAACAGAAAGATAACCTTGTGTTCGTAATTTAATATTAACTGTTTTCTCCATAGTACCTCTTTCCAGTACATTAACAACAAACCAATATGGCCTTGTCCCCTGCGGTCGTATTCTTCAGCAAAAAAATGGATTACATGATAGCAAGTTCCTGAAGATTTCCAATGAAGTATTACAAATCACTCAACGTCTGCTCTGCAGAAATGAAAAATAAACAGGCTTAGATTCAATCAAATTTAATTCCTCCAATTTAGCTTTACCGCACTTCAAAGGGTGCTCTTATTAATGTCTTGGTGAAAAAATGTAACAGTAATTTTTCCCCTTCTAATACTGAAAGCCTCCAGTTGTGTTGAACATACAGTGAGATCAAGAATTTTTTTTTCGTGAATACTCTGACACAGTTTGATATAAAAGTGTAAGCCATTTACAGAGAACTCTTTATGGAATTTTTATCCTATTCCATTCCCGGGAGCTAAATTTATATCCTGCATTAGCTATCATAGCACTGGAGTATTAGTCTTCTTGCAAGCAGTTCAGGGCAGTCTGAGGGCCCTATCAGTCTCTACCACTCACATACACAGGCATTATGGGTTTATCTCATCTTCTGCAGCAAGTACTAGGCCCAATTCATTCCTTTAGGCTACTTTACTAATAACTTATTCCTTATCAGGGCCTCTCCACCTCAGCTTGTGATCAAAGACCCAATTAATGGAATGGAGAAAGGTGAAGCATTCAAATAATGGAGACAGCTGTTTTTCTCTGTTAGAGAAAATCCATTTGTATTGTTATCACAAGCTCCAAGTTCTGCAGCTCCTGTTTAATTCAGTCTCCCTCTATTTCTGCTGGTGATAAAAAAGTCACAATGAACTCAGAAGAGAATGGCAGAAATATCACCGTGTTTCAACTCAGCCTGGGTGTTATCAACTTGAAAGTGAAAATACAAGCAGATAAGGAGAGGAAATGTCCAACAAAGACCGTATCAAATTTTCAAAAAATGTACTTTCGTGCTGCATTCTTCAGTCACCTTCCTGAATGTTTTCTAGATCCCGATATACACTCCCTATGTTGGCTGCTTGAATCAGAGGAGCAGAGAGTGATGATATCATGGATTCCACCTCAATTGAAAAGTAATTAAAGAGGAAAAGGAATCATAATTGACTGGCATGAACACTGTCAGTGACTTGCAGCTTCTTCTGAGCCTTGGTGTCCAGGAGCCTGCAGCTAAGCTGGGTGTTTATATCACCATCACCAGTGGATGAGGTTAGTTTCTTTATCTGATAGTAAAGGGTTGTACCATGCTCAAGCCTGGTTTTGAACCTTCTCGTTAACAGCCTCCTAGATGTAAATCTGCCCAGACTATTGCAAATGAACCTACACTCTCTATGTGACAGCAGTTCATTTCGGAGTCATGTAAGGGCCACATTACCATTCTCTTCCTCCTCCCTTTGTAATCATGTGGTCACACTGGCATGTACAGGAATATACATGGGCAAAACACTGTGATTACAATTAATTGAACTACAGAAGACTTGCACGTTTAAAGTACAAGAGTGAAAACTAATTACACATTCTTAAAAATGACACTATGCAAAAGTAAGATGGAGGCTGCACCTACAGGATACACTCTGTGTGTGCGAGTGTACAAGGAAAACATTGCTCCATTACACAGCAGTTGTTATTGCTTTTTTTTTTTTGCTTTTTGCAAAGCAAATGTTATTTAGAGATTGCTAGATTATTCAAATACTGGGGTGAGGAGACAGTTTGGGAGTTTTTTGATTACTTGGGAAACCTTTGGATCTGGTGCTTCAAAAATGAGGACTGATAAATGCTGCATTTCAATTCTCCACTGTGGACAATGAGCACAATAAACAGGCACAAAGCTACAGTGTATACGATGAGTTAAGACAGCAAAGCTTTTTCCAGGCTGATTGTTCACAGGGGATCACAGAATCTGTGTTAGGCTGAATAAGTAGAAATGCATTATGCATTTGCATGTATGATGAACATTTAAAAAAGGACTGTGTGGAAACAAAGAATTATTTATAATAAACATGGAATGGTGAACATTCAGATCCAGCTGTAGTTTTTTAAGCTTTTCAGACACCAAAGATTACCATTTTAACATTAGAGTTTCACATTTAATATCGAGTAGGCCAGCTGAATAATATTATTTGTTTGTACATCAGGAGTTTCCTTATCCTCCCACTCTGTTACTAAACCCACATCCAACAAATAAAAAAAGCTGCACTCAAAACAATATCATGCACAAAATCTACAACTATCAATAATTTCCCATTGGAATAGTAAAATGTATGAGTTCAAACATAATTTTATGTATGTCTGTGAAACGGGAAATACAAGAATGATGAAAACTGGTATTAGGGTCTTTCATCAGCAATAAATTCATAATTCTACTCTACCTGTAAACATTGCTGATATAATGTACCAAAAGGGAATGCAGCTGTGAACTTTTTTTTCCCATACTTCAGCAGCCTCTGTACAATGCAACCAGTCTTGAGGAAATATTCTAGGTTCTAAGAAAAATCTTAATGAAAGTACACTTTTCATAAAGGCAAACCAGAATCATATTTAAAATGTATTGGGCAACCTTAGGGTGGTCTCGTAAGATGTGAAGTCACTTAAGGGTGGTTTCTTGCATTTCTGTCTAGATAACAAACACTAATGACAGCCCATGGTGCCAAATGGCACACTTGTAAATGAAAATTATGCAACCTGCCTCTAGCTCTCACCCCAGCTCCCTGAAATTAAATCATCAATAATCATACTAAAGGAACTATCCTAGCAAGAAAGTTTAAGGGGAGCAAAATACCTGAATAATTTTCTAATAGCCAGCTATACTGGATTCTGATTTCTTTGAAGGCGGGTGAGTTGGAGGATCTTTTTCTTAACAAAGTTTGGAAGAAATGTAAATAAACACTTCTTCACTCTCAGTTATAGCACCACACCTGTGGGCTTCAGAAAGAATCCTTCTCATGAGAATTGATGAGCTTCCAGGGTGAAATTTTCTCTCTACCTTTAACATCTACAAATAGTCATATATTCTTAATCAAGTTTCTCTACTTTGCTCGAAAGATTATACTATCTAACCAACTTCTTTAAAGATCTTTTAATAGAGAATGATAATTACACTTTATTCTAGCTAGTGAATTTTCATGTACCCATCTTTACTCTGTGAAACACGGTCCTTTTTTCTCTACAGTGCTACAGCATAGCTTGGCAGTAAAAACTGGGGCTCAGGTAGTGAGATGGCTTGCCCTGTTTAGGAAGAGGTCCAGTCTCTTCCTCCAGGATTGCTTAGACAGGCTGAGCTGAAAGATCACTACATTCAGATGTACCAGATAAACAAAGATGTTCTCTCTCGTCCAAGGGAGTCTGGAAATAATGCAACTAAGTTAACAGAGCTGCACTTATATACAAGTAATAGCAAGAAGAGACATAAGCCTAGGGTTATATACTCAGACTGGACAGCCTATCAGCCCAAGTAAAGCCTTCATGAAAACTTCTGATGGGAATTTATTTTCCAAATTCCCATTTGCAATTTAACAGCCACAACTCTGGCTGGCTTTTCTCTCATTTCCATTCCTGCAGCTGCAGCAGCCTCTGTGTATTTACAGCGGAGAGCACAATGTGACCTTTGTCTTTTCAAGAATTTGGCTGAGAAGGTTGTGCAGCTGCAAATGGATCCAGGTGCCGAGGCTAATGGCCAGGGGTGGCTTGAAAATGGATGGAAGTGGCAGCCTTCACACCTGGTCAGTTCAGTTCTCAGTGTCTCTGCGGCAAAGCAAACATAGGCTGCCACTACCCTGCCTCCTTCTTCCAACCTCTGCCCATTCACTCTCTGAATGCAAGACATTTTTTTCCTAGAATTGCCCTTCTCTTTAATTTTGAGTATTATTTTCAGGGATTTTTATAGAGAGAGTTAAGGCATGAAGAGCTAGAGTAGAGCTTATAACTGAAGACTATTCTAAAGCAGATTTGATAAACTCCTGTTGTTCTCAAATCCACCTTAATTATACTATTAGGAGAATCCTAGTCTGTAAATCGTGAAAAAAAGTAGCTACCACAATAAAATCCCCAAACTTGATAAGCATTGCAACTTATCATTGGCTGGCTGGTACCACTATATTTGCTCTTCTGGAAGCCTCAAATTATTCAAGTGTCTGATATTGTACTTGGATAAGACTCTGAACTTTCAAGCCCCCTTGTAATTCAAAAAAATTAAATTAAATCCCCAAATCCGTCTATGAAAAAAATAGCATATCTATAATTTATGAACTTCCCTGTGAACTTATGAACCATGCTCAGCTTTTTCTTTGAATTTCAAGAAGACGTAATCAAAAAGCCAAGATGGAACAAAACACTTATTATTGGCAAGTGTCTGTTATTGGTAAGATGTAGGTGCATGAGAACTTTTAAAGGGAATGTTGGGACTACCATAAGAATCATAGGTGTGGGCCTGATAAATGAATGGTGTTCAGGGGTTTACAGCTGGATTCCTTCCTCTGTCTTTGCACTGCTGCTTACACCTAGTCCATGAGGAGTAGAAGGCAGGTAGATTAAGAAAATAAATACCAGCTTAAAATATCAAGTCTGAGAATAATATTTAGTTCTACTCTTTTGGCTCTTCATATCTTAATTCCCTACACCAAAAACCCTAAAAATCTTCATAGTTGAATAGGCATTTGTGAAAATTCAGGTACTTGGGTGCTTGTTTGCTAGGTTTTATAATAAAATATCATCCCTCTTTCTTAACTTCACATAAAGACTCCCTTCTGAAAGGCAGAAATCATCCTGGGGAAAGCAAGTGGCTATAGCTCCTATTTAACCCATTATAGTGGAGGGCTGGATAGTCTCACACCCTTCTCCACTAAGACCTTTGCCAAAGACTCTAGAAACACCATACTTATTCCAGTGCCACTATTCTCCTTAAGGCTGTAATCGTAGTCTAAGAGCTGGCTTGACCCCTAAGAAAGTGGTTTTATGGTTTTTCATTGGGCTCAAATTGGCAGAAGCCTTAGAGTGTTTTACTTCCTGACCACAAATGACAGACAAATGAGGTTACACAGAAGCAAGACTGCCAGTCCAAGTGCTATTTTCATGTTCTTCCTTCCCAATAAGGGATTGAAAAGATGGAGTCCAAAGACAGGAAAGGGCTGTACCTGAGACAAAGGTTATATGGTGGGAATTCTGTAGCTTTTATCAAACACCTGGCATGCAAAATTGATAATGTTTCAGTCTGGTGCTTAAATCCATCCCTATGCCTGTCTTCATTCATCAGCACCTCCTCGTCAAGAGGTTTTATGAAATATTCCATTTTTTCCTTCTTTGGGTAATCTTTTTGACTTGTGCTTTTAATATTTAATAATTACCCACACATGATTTAACCCTGCTACAAATGAGATTTCAAGTCAGCATCTGCTCTAACTACTTGTAACTCAGAGACTTCAGGTTACTGATGACATACATATGTGACTCATTTTACCAAGTCTGCATACCCCAACAGCACAGCTTCAGAAGTAACTTCCACTCCCTCCCTTCTCTCTCCTTCCCATATGTGCTTGTTCACAATGTATTCAGTCCTTTTCCTCATTTTTTTCTTGTTTAGGCATCAAAAATACATTTTTCACTTGATAACATATTTTATATCCAGCCCAGCAGTTTTGAGATGGATGATATTTTTATTTATTATTATTACTGTTATCTAAATACCTGAAGATAAGATGGATGCCTCATTCACACAAAATACTGGATAAAATTCTGCTCCCACTGAAATCACTGGAGGTCTCAGCACTGATTTAATTTTGGACAGGCTCTCCTCATCATCTTTGTCACAGGCTGTACACTGTTGGGTCCTGGTTTTCTGAAACTAACTTTATTTCCCTGTTTTGTCTTAATGACAGCAAACTATAAAAACAACTCACCAGGGAACCCTGAGTCACAGGGACAACGAAAGGTATTCACATTGTGAAGTGGTAAGAGGAATTTCCATGATATTGCCAATTCCCTGCACACAAAGAAGAAGCCTTAGGTGAATCGACCCTTCCCATGTTTTGTAGAGTGATATGGGCCATAAAATCAATAAACCAAGATAAATTGGGGGAAAATAAGCCTCTTTTCTGTCTTCTTCCATGGAAAGGAAAAGGAGACTCAAGAATAAATATTGTTATCACTCTCCAGTTATCCAAAAATATCTCCCAAAACACAAGATGTGTCAAGTGGATAATACCTTTTGAACTTTCCTTTGAGCTTTCCTCCGTGGTTAGGGCCCACTGAGCCTGCGACATAGCAGCTGACAGTGATTAAGTTTCTATATGCACACACAGTTCAAACTGCACTTAGAAAAGCCACATTTGGTCATTGTTTATTTAAGTTTGCAGCAACAAATACAGATGCATGGATTTGAATGTACACCTGGCATTAATCAGCTGCTGCTGCTATTTCACAGCTGCCTCCAAGCAAGACAAAATGCTGGAGTAGAAATACAATTTCAGAATAACCAGGGACCCACATGGAGGAGGGGGACTTCCCTTACAACATTTGCTTCCAGCTTGTTTAAGCCTTCAGAGGGGTTTTTTCTGAGTTAAATCCGTCCTTATATGAAAAGATCTACAGTTTTTCAGCTGAAGTGTGTGTATATATATGGATGTGTATATACATGCTTTGAGAAACTGCACAGATCTGTCTTAAAACTGGCAAAGACCCACACTTGCTATAACCAGGGGCCAAGGAGACCTAAAAAGGCAGGATTAGTAATACTGCAGTGGTGTCCACTTTTTCTAACCCATTTTGGCAGATTTCCAGTGCTGGAGGTGTAATACTGCCTTCATCAATCAGCCTCAGGTGTAACAGAAAGAAAGGGTTAAAAAAAAGCTCAGATTCCTAGCATAATCTCATCTGATTTAATTCAATCTCATTTCTTCCTGTTGTTGTTGAGCATCAAGGACAGCTCATTCAGAGAAGGGGAGGACAGGGGAGCCAGCCCTAGCCCTAGCTGCCGCGGGGAGATGAGTGGGTGCCCCGACAACCTGTGTGAGGCCATCAGTCATCCATCCCCTCGGCACTGGCCAGCACCAATGCAGCGTGCTGACGCCTAAGTGGGTCACTTGTTGCAGGCATATGCTACATGGGTCCACAGCATCTTCCCAGTCTGCCTTCCACTGCCAGATGGAGTTTAGGATGTTTGGCTTTCAGCTGCAAGCCCCAGTGGAGATTTCCCACCTTTGCAATGTCTTTCTCTCTCAGCCATGAAATATTCCTGCGCTGAGTTCAGCAGAAGCTGGCTAAGAAGGTCTTTCATCCAGAAGAGACCCCTTCCTTCTAGAAAATTCTTTTCTTTAGGTATAAAGTAGCCAGTTTGTTTGTTTTATAACATTTCAAAGGTGTTGCAACACCGGGTGGATTTGAGGGGGCAGGGCTAAAGATTCTGGCTCATTAAGCAGCAGCAGTTGTTGATCATCAGCTGCATGAGGTATTGGAAGCATGCAAGGGAGGGAAAACAGGCATTCATCAGTGACAGTTTTTGTTAACAAGATCTGACATATGTATTTATCTGTTCTCTGGTTAGATGGTGAACAATGTGTGAGTTTTAATGAATTTACACTATTTCTGACAATAGCTAGGAAATGAAAACTGAATTTAAAAAGACAGCAAAAGCAAGAAACACAACCAAGTTCCTGAAGGTCTTCAGTCTAAGATTGAAGAGTATAAATGCGAGTCAAGCCAGTCATATATATCTCACTTAGCGAGCCTATTTATCTCATCCAAGAACAGGGATAGTTTACCCAGTTCACTCCATCTAGATTATAATCTGGATAGACTGTACCTTCTAGATACATAAAAATAGATGCTGCTCCTTTGTCTTTCATTTTATGACCATTCAATACTTTAATTATCTCCTTTTGTGTGCTAGAAAAACTTACAACTTTCAGAAATTAGAGTGATATGTAATTACTGTAGAGATAATTTAACACAAGGGAAAATCCTCCATTTCGCTTTGCCTCTCAGAAAGTGCTTGCATTGCAAGGAACAAATAGACTGCAACATGAGTAGATAAGTGCAAGTTCACAGAACCACAGAATGGGTACAGTCAGAAGAGACCACAGAGGGTCACCTGCTTCGAGGTCCCTCATCAAGAAAGGTTATCCTAGAGCACATTGCACCAGAATGTGTCCAGACAATTCTTGAATAACTGCAGTGAGGGAGACTCCACAACCTTTCTGGGCAATCTGTTTCTCATATTCAAGTGGAACTTCCTGTGCATCAGTTTCTGCCCCTGGCCTCTTGTTCTATTACTTGGCACCACTGAGAAGAGCCCGGCTCCATCCTCTTGACACCCTCTCTTCAGATACTTACAGACATTGATGAGGTCCCCTCTCAGTCATCTCTTCTCGAAGCTGAACAGGCCCGACTCCCTCAGCCTATCCTTATGACTGGGATGCTCCAGCTCTTTAATTATCTTTGTTTCCCTCCCCTGGACCCGCTCCAGGAGTTCCATGTCTCTCTAGTCCTGAGGAGCTCAGAACTGGACACTTGTTGTGGGTTGAAAACAAAGGTTCTGGGGGCTAAAACCCTTTTTTTCCCCTCCCCCCCCCTCCTTGTCTTTCCCCTCTGTTTTTAGGGATGGGGAAAGGGCTCTTTTTAGGGCTTTTTGGAGGTTTTTTGAAGGTTCTTGGGAAATGGGGGGGATCGGGGCTGTGTTAAACTGTTTTTCCTGTGTGTTTGAGACAGGTTGCCATGGCAACGGCAGTGGGTACGGGCGGGGACGGGGCCAGTCCCTGGCATGGCTGCGTCCCCCGCCCCCACCCACAGCGCTGCAGGGATGCCTGCAGCTGGTGCAGGTGTGGCCCCTTCCGGGCCTGCAGGGACGGCTGCTGCAGCCCCCACGCTGCTTGCCTGTGGGCGCGGTGCCTCCCTCAGCCTTTTTTGCAGGCTTGGCTCTGTGGCCACAGGCACTGGGGGTTGCTGACACTGCTGAGTGCCGCTGGCCCCCGGCCCGGGCCTGGCTCAGCGCTCCGCGCATGCGCGGTGGGTCTCCTGTGCGCATGGAATAGAGAGGACTATCGGTGGACCTCATGGAGCCGAGGAGCTGCTGTGGCAAGCAGCTGGGTTGGCATGGGTGAGGGCGGCCCGGTGGCAGTGCTGGGACCCTCCGGGATGCCAGGCGGACCACAGAGGACCCACATCTCCCAACCCAGGGTCGACCTTGTGGTTGAGCCGCCATTTTAGCTTGTAGCGGAACCTCTCACTAGGGGCGGTTCCTGGGCGCTGACCGTCTAATCCGAGGGACCGTTCGCGCCCACGGGGCACCCGCGCCTGTGCGAGATTGGTCCCCTATACAAGAGCGAGCGAGGCGGCCATCTTCCTCTTTTTCTGGACGGAGCTGGTTGGGAGAACATCTCTGCTCGCCTCAGCGCCAAGTTTTGCAGCAGCGCGGGCCAATTGGCAACTCCAGTGACAGCAGCACAGGCTGAGGACCACATCTTTCCATCAGTGGTGGTATTTCCTTATCCAGGAAGGGGAGAGTAGGGGCAGGGGTCCTTTAATTTTTACAGTGTCTTTTCAGGAGGCTCCGGTAAAGACACAGCTCTACCCTAATGCTTTCCTGCATCAGCTGCTGGCCCTGCAAGAGCTTCATTTCTCTGTTTTTGTGCTTTAATGTTGGTTTTCTGTGTGTGTAAAATAAACCTTATTTGGTTTTTTTTTGGTGTGTGTTGCTTCTATTGGATCTCTCTTGTAAGTACCACGCCTCCTAGTGGTAAAACCACGACAACACTGCTCCAGATGTGGCCTCATCAGGGCTGCATAGAGGAACAGGGTCACCTCCCTCAACCTTCTGGTAATGCTTTTCTTAAGGCACCCCAGAATACCATTGGCATTGTTGGCCACGAGGGCACTGCTGGCTCATGTTGTCCACCAAGTTCCCCAGGTTCCTGTGCACAGAGTTGCTTCCCATCAGGTCATCCCTCAGCCTGTATTGGTGCCTGGGGTTGTTCCTCCCCAGGTGCAGAATCCTACATTTTCCTTTGTTGAATTTCAGACACTTCTTCTCTGCCCATCTCTCCAACCTATAAAAGTCCTTCTGAAGGGCTGCACAGCATTCTGGAGTATTGGCCACAGTGCTGTGTGAAGCCTTCTGTCTTCCAGACTGAACAATCCTAGTTAGCCTTTCCTCGCAGGAGAGGTGCTCCATCTCTCTAATCATCTTGGTGGTCCTCTTCTGGACTTGTTCCAACAGGTCAAAGACCTTCCTATGATGGAGACCCCAGAGCTGGATGCCATACTCTATATGAGGTCTCATGAGAGCAGAGTAGAGGGACTTGGTCAGAGATTCCTGAGGGTTGGTCTCATCAGTGAAGACTGATGCAAAGAAGGCATTTGGCACCTCTGCTTTCTCTGCATCTTGTGTTAGCAGGGTCCCCCTTTATTCCACATTATCCCTTGTTTTTGCTTTTGTTATTGATGTATTTGAAGAAGCTCTTTTTGTTATTTTTGACATTCTTGCCACAATGCCTTTAATTCCAGATGGGCCTGGGCCTTTCTTATCTCATTTCTACTTACTCTGACTACCTTTCTATATTCATTCCAACTGGCTGGAATCTGTTTCCATCTCTTCAGTGTTTCCTGCTTAGACTTGAGTAATGACAGGAATTTTTTATTCATCTACGCAGGTCTCTTGCCCACTTCGCCCAATTTCTTGCCCATTATGGATGCTTTGTTATTAAGCCTGAAGGAAATGGTTCTTGAACATCAACCAGCTATCTTGCACCTCTCTCCTCTGCAGGACCCATGGCATTCTGATCCACTTGACACTAAATGCCACAATCTCAAGGTCACTGTACCCTGTTTGTTTTCTGTCAGCTAGTAAGAGTAGCTCCACTTTGTGTGAGTAGCATGGGCTGTCACCAGTCCTGATCTCTGTACATGGCTGCAGACAGAGTATCATTTAAAGCCCTTTCATGTAGGTCTATGTGAGAATCAAGGAATTCTTATCACAGCTGAACTCACTTGCTTTGGACCTAGGTGACTAGGACCCCATCAAGCCAGGATCAGTGGCTACCTCTTCTCACTGAAGATTTACCTGTGCACAGGAACTGTGGTGATTCACGTCATATGCACTTGGCAGGTCCTCATCTTAGCTAAGCAGCTCCTGACGCGCTCAGTAGGGGGCAGGGGGCTCAGTCCCACTGCTGGAAGGCACCAGAGACTGCAGATGCTGGCATGGCTGCCAGGCTGGCTGCCACAGCAGCTCTGCCTACCTCTTCACCATAACCAGGGGTTAGCCAAATTTTGCTACTGTCACTGGGATCCAGGAGGGCTGGTGACCCCATTGAAGCACAGCGTGAGGGCAGCCTGACCCCTCTGGAGTTGCTGCAGAGGCACCGCATCTTCCTGAATGGGCATCTTCCCTGTGGAAGGAGACAAGTTTTACAGTGGAGACACCATTTGCTATTTAGTGTCTTCTTCCCTCTTTGTCTTCAAAGTCAGAATAACCTTTCCGACCAAGAGGAGGCAGAAACTTCCATTTTATGGCAACAGTGGAGCATGCTGGGGATACTAGAGAGCTAGGAATATACCAGTTTAGTACAGAATGTCTTGTATTTTTTTAGATAGCAGATAAATGAGCCCTTTCTCTGCTATTTTCCAATTACAAGCATAAGAGAAATATATATGTGTGTTTGTGTACGCATTTAATCTCTTTACACTAGACACAGAGATGATGAACATAGACTATACGAGGACTATTGTTATGAGGAGAGCCCAGTTCCAGTATGATGCTGTGGGACACTGTCTTATGATCTACATTTTGGAAAGATAAATATACAACAGACATGTGGTTATTTATCTTCACAAAGACCTCTCTTCTGCAGCGTCTTTTCTATACCAGTGGGTGTGGGATTTTGCATTGCCTAAAAAAAAAATCTTTACATCTAAACCGAGGGCATTTAAATTCTCTGTTAGTACTTAATTTTTTTTAATTGCTTTTTTCTTACTAAGAGATACCTTCTTCCCTGCCTTATAATGGTGTTCCTCACAAAGAGGCTAAATTTCTGTCTGAGGGTTAGGGTTTCTGAAGTGTTTGTGTTTTACAGCTGAGATAAGCCCTCCTCTTTCTGCATATCTTTATAAATTATTATCTATGCTTGTCCATGTCAATTGCAGTTCACTGATAATTGCAGTCTATTAATTATTAGTATTTGTGACATTGAAATTTAGAGACAACCAGCTTAATAATTTCACAATTCTTTGTAAGCACTAGGGAAATTAAATGTTCATCTTAGTGGATGCCTATTTATATAGACATCACTATTTTATTCAGATAGGATATTTATCTCAATATTCAGATACTTTACTATAATGGAAACAGAGTTGGAAAAAACAGATGATTTTAAACATGAGCTTAAAAGAGTTTATCAGTTATCATAAATCATGGAACAAATTACAGTCTCATGTTAAAAAAAAAAAAAAAAAAAGCCAAAAAACAGCAGGAGAAAAATTAATCATCTCAGTTAACTTCAGATTCCTGGAATGTAGGTATCTCCATCTGAACTAGTCACATCCAAGATCCCTTTATAGTCAATGGAGAGAAAGTTGGCCTTTTGAATTTAGCAAATCCTCTCATTTTCTTTAGATATTTACTAATTTGTTTTAGAAAGTCACATTTCTCTCTGCAGGCCATAAAAGTCTAGACAACCAGTTCAAATACTGGCATTTTCACTGCAAACATCTCCTTTTGACCAGAGAAATATTACCCTTGGAGTTTACACTAGTTCGTGAGCTAAAATGGTTCAGAGTACAATGGATAAGAAAGTATCTCTGCAGTCCCTGACATTTTAGGTCTCTATGCAGAAGCAAACATAACAATAGCTTTACTGCTGTTGATGTTTTTATAAGTCACCTTTCCTCGTATAACTGTTAACACATTTGAAGTACACTATACCTTTGCCATCATTTTGAGCTTTTTCTTAATGCTTAATGTTCACCTAAAGAATCTCAGGCTGGTAAGAAGGTCAGGTTCTTGGCTAGGGTCAGTGAATGCAGTGCATTTTTAAATGCACAGACTCCGATCAGTGTACTTAAGAGCTTCAGTACATCATTTTGCAATCACATGTCTCAGAAATAATTTATACAATCAATTAAAGAGCATTATCAAGGGATGATTTGACAACTGTTGCCATGCCAACCAATGAAGCAGAAAGCTCCTCAGTGTTTAAAGGCTGCACCTGGTGATAGATATAGCAGATTTTGAGGACTCAGACAGAATCGCAGATGTCCAAAGGTGTGGAGGGAACATGATTTAAAGCTTGATGTTTTTCCATTTTTACTGGCGAAAGGGTGTTGATGGCATGTTGTTCACTTTCTCATTAAAATTCTGTCATTTTTCACAAAGTGTTCTGCATTCAGGGCTGAAAATTGAAGTGAGAATGCACTTTACAGACTGATAAAATATGATAGCAAAATGGATGATGTTCATTTGCAGGCTGAATTAATTAGAAAAAAGAAGAGTTTGTGTCAGTGCATTTATGAAAAGCCCGTTAATCAAACACAACTTTACCAGCCTTAATGGACACATCTTAAACACTCCTGCATTAATATTTAAAATTCCGGTTAGCAAATGGCTCCTAGTGCATTGAGCTAAAAAGTAATTAGAATAGGTCATTACAAGAATAAAACAGTACAAGCTGAAAATACATATTCTGTTGGCAACAACAGGTTGAGCATTAGCTGCTCAGTATTGACATTTGTGCTTACATCTTCACCTGTACAGTAGCTACACTCTTAATGAGAAAATGAATTCTGAAAAAGGAAAATTTCCTCCTGTCCTCCTATGTCATCTCACAAATTCTCACAGCTACAGAAATTAGGGTTAAAACTTCTGGTCCATCTTAGTTTGAAGGTTGGAGCACCCTCTCTTTTATACTTACATTATTGTGGGTCCACCTGTGATCTCAGAACAGCAGTTTCAGGTGTGCAGTAGGATGCTGCAGCTCAGGTTACTGTAGCTTCTCTGAGACAATTATGATGAACTTGTTGTAGTCTTGAAACATTGGACACTTATCTTGGATGAATTCCTTTGAAATACAAATAAAATAATTTGTGTGCAGAGATGTCAGAGGCTAATTTCTCGTGAGAAGAGAAAACTTGCATGATACCAAATTCTCACTAAAAATCACTTCCCACAGAAAGTCCAGTTATCAATATGAACTATTTCTAGAATATTCCTCTTCACCCATATCCAGTGAAAACTGTTGACATTTTCTCTGACATAAGTAAACCTATTTCTTTGAATAATTTTTCTATATCAACTGCTGAAGCTTGCCTTAAAATCTGTTATACTCAACTGACTTGATCAAGGAAATAATTGGCTCCATAAATTCTTGGTCTTTTTCTACTTTTCTCCCCCTGACAAAATCCTATATCCTGCTTGCAAATTCAAACATGTAAAAACGAAAGATGAAGAAGAATATTTCCCTAAATACACAAATGCAAAAAGAAGTGTGGAAGAGAGCTCCTGGGTCCCAAGTTGTCTTCTGTCATCATAAACACTTGCATTCAGTGTCCTGTCCCATTTCACAGGGCTGAGGCAGCCTTGCTTTCAGGCAATTGGAGAACCAAACTCCTTTTATGACTTCAAGCATCTCCTAATTTCCCATCTTAAGTTATTCACAGATAAGTTGTGAAATAGGCTATTAGATGCATTTTCATGGTCCACCTCCTGCCATCATTGAAGCATTCCCTCCAGTGTTCTTTGATCTTAAAAACTGACAATGAAAACATACTACTTTAAGGAATACACCTGTGGGATATTCACTTAAAAACAATACTTGACATAATATCCGGGGCTGCAATTTTTACAACACTGAGAATTATCCCTTTATTTTAGGTCTAGTGTTTTTGTATTTGTTGGTTTGTTTTTTTTAATTACTTGCGAGACTTCTAATAATTTTACAAAAGGTGGAAATCACTAGCAATGTCTAAATAGAAGACCCAAAAATATAACAAACACAAATAGCAGGTCCAGACTAAAACGTTACTTGTGCTGTCTCGCTGATTTGGAGACCTTGTGGTGCATCAATCCAGGATACTGTTTTACTTTTTCTGCATAAAAGGAATGCTGCTTAAATGAGAGCCATTGTGTGCTGCACTTTTCAGTACTACAACAACAATCTTGGTTGTATCAGGGGACTTCCACTACTCTAACATCAGTGGAAACCTCAAAAGGAAAACTTCCACATGATCATAGCCTCACTTTCCCTTTCTCTTTTTTTTTTGGGGGGTGGGGGGGAAAGACCCTTGAACAGCTCACCAAGAATACAGCTGCTGTGAGATCTTGTTGAATATTCATGATTTCTGGCTTTGTATGAGGATTCAAACCTCAAAAGCAGGTTACCAGTTCCCCCAGGCCACACGGGTCTGCATGAGGAGGCCGAATGCCCTCCTGCCTGTGCAATGATCCCCCATGCCTTCTGCAGCCTGCCGAGCCCCCAGGAGTTTGGAGACAACCTTAGCAGCAGCAGAGTGTGGCTTATCTGNCACTCCCACATCATTACTCCCTCCTTTCCCTTTTCTTTTTTTTTTTGGGGGGGGGGGGGGAAAGACCCTTGAACAGCTCACCAAGAATACAGCTGCTGTGAGATCTTGTTGAATATTCATGATTTCTGGCTTTGTATGAGGATTCAAACCTCAAAAGCAGGTTACCAGTTCCCCCAGGCCACACGGGTCTGCATGAGGAGGCCGAATGCCCTCCTGCCTGTGCAATGATCCCCCATGCCTTCTGCAGCCTGCCGAGCCCCCAGGAGTTTGGAGACAACCTTAGCAGCAGCAGAGTGTGGCTTATCTGAGTGCCTGTTATATGCAAGAGGTAAAGCAGCTTGTGTGCTTTAGCATGCTTAACTTTGCTAGAAATTATTTCCAGTCTTCAAAATTTAGTCTTCGGAGCCATTACAGGCTCTGTACAAGCCCTCTTCCTGTGTTAGGCAGAGGAGTTGCCTCAGCCAGCTCCCTGGGGTGTAGTGACTGTCTCAGGGTCAGGATGATATGGAGGCATCTATTCATCCACTTTTGATCTACATCGTCACTTTAAATGGTGCTTACTGGCTCTGTTTCCGAGTGTACACATTTTTAAAATACACCTTTATTTATCCTTGTTTTAAATTCCATTTCTGCCTCTCAAATTAACATTAATTTGAAAATTTCAGATCGCTCCTGTTTCATGAGAGGGCTCTAAATAGCGGGCTACAGTCTCACTTTTTGTGCTTTCCTAATACACAGAAACATGGCTTCTCTCTTGCATGGTGCCATGACTTCAAGAGCAGAGTTGGAAAAATTCCACTTCAACACCCTGTGGCTTAAAGTTTATGTGCTCTCCACTCAAATAGACAATATTAAGTTTGTCCTCATACAGGCTGAAGAGGAAAATGAAATGTCTGTCCTATCATGAATGACTGTCCTATTTCCTTGGCTGTTCTAGAAAGACAAAGGGCTGCAAAGATAGTGCACCATGGTCTTTAAAGTCACAGTGTCTCCTGTGGCTTTTATGGCATGAATTTGCTGGTGAATCGGAGGCATACTATAAGAATGCTTAGTTCCCTACTTGTCTCTTCCTTAGTGCCTTGCTTCTGATGGGTTTGATGGGTCAAGGAAACAGCTAAATGCTGCGATTTTGACTTTTAGAAAATAACCTGTATGCAGAATGTCAAGCCTATAAGGAATTTCTGTGTCTACAGAATCAGCTAGTGCCCCAGCACAACTTCTGGGTCCCAACCCTAAATTTTGAGCCTTCAGGTTCAGCACATTCAGTCCTACTTTTCCAACTTACATCCGTACTGGCCTAAACCATGAGTGCCATTTGCTGGCAGAAACTGGCTTGTAGTCATCCGCAAACATTTTCATGTTGTTTGGTTTCAGGAGAATTGGGGAAACTAAACATCACATTCTCAGTGTAAATCAGCACTTGGGTTTAAAAGATGCACTGACTTCCAGTTTTCTGTAGATCTTTCGGCTCATCTGTCGTGTTTTTGCGTTACAGTATAGGAAATGCATCCACATCTTCACATCTCAAATCAGAGATAGTAACAGTTTACAATATTCCAAGTCTGTCACCATACCTAGTCATACACCACCATATTCCTTCTGCTTTTAATAAATTGCTTCCCCACAAACAAAATTTTTGCCTAGCCCTCAAAGAGTAACACTGTGCTTCCCCACAACAATTATTCAGGATACATAAAATACTTTGGAAAAATTAATCTAACAAACAGATGCATATACAGAGATACCGTTATTTATGTTATGTGACAAATTAAGCCAAGTGAAATGATAATCATTAACCAAACACCTTCAGTTCTGCAATCAAGCACAATATGCATAACAGTGTATCTCAAAAAAGTTCCCATCTTGGGCTGGTTTTGTATTTAAAAGTAGCATATAAAAGGATTCAATTAACATCCTTATATCTCATCGGTTTCTGATAATTAATATGAGCTGTAAGGGCTTTATGGATTGCTGGTTTGATAATACACTAGCAGCTGAAGCAATAAGAGGATATGATGGAAAGACAGCCTCATAGCTGCCTTGTGGAGTGCACTAAATGATTGAACCCAAAGAATAATAGGGATGGAAATTGCTGTGTTCATTCATGGATAATATATGACAGGAGTAAGGCAAGCAGCAAGTTAGCAGATGACTCAGCCAAGCATCTATGACTGAACAAAGTGTGATTCTAACCTTCTGTCATTGAAAATGTATTTAATGGGAACATTATCATTCTGATATATTGCTTGCTAAGATAAGGTATGTTTATAGTATGGTTACCCTGTGATGCTATTATAGGACTAGATTTTGGCACTCTTGCTGAATTGTACTTTGCCCCAAAATAAATCTACTCCTCCTGGAGAAAGAGGCTATTCAAAAACAGCAAGTGAACCAGAAGCTGGTCCAAAGTTAGCTGGGGATAAATATCAGCAGACAAATGTAAAGGAACTCATTAATTTTTAATGCACAGAGAGGAAGATCTCTATAAACACTGAGGACCACATGTAGGGTTCTTCCTTTGTTGTAACTCTTTCAGCCTAAAAGTAAAACACTGGACAATATAATTCATTCTTTTAATTAACAAATATGAACTGCCACATGCCTCAGATGCAGATCAAAGTAGTGGGACAGTGAAGGCATAGATTAAAGTTAGCTGCCATTTTTCTGTGTCTGGGAGAGCTCAGTTTGTAACATTTTTATTGATAGAAGCACTCAGGTGTTCAGCAGCAGAATATGAAGTCTGGAGTGTTGTATTAAAGTGATATTTGCAGAAGACAGGGGGAGAAGGATAAAAATGAAGCATGATAATCTCTGGAACACATTATACATGTATGCTGGTCAGGGATGGCTTGCAGCAACTCTGCAGTACTGTGCAGCAGTGCCCTGCCAACAGAATTCATGCTGAAAACATATGTTCTTCTGCTCAAACCAGCTTTCACTACATCTGGAAACCAAGAGTTAGAGCAGGAGGGAAAAAATAAGGCAGCAGCATATGTAATTCTCTTCTAAGAGAAACCATTCATTTGTTCATGAAAGAAATCTTTCTCCTTGTATCACCAACAGAAATTCTCACAAGGTTCTGGAATGGAAGAAAAAAAAAAAGATATGGGGAGGGAATTTAAGTAATGTTTATAACTTTTTTTTTCCTGAAGTAAAGTAACATTTTGATATCAAGAGCAATCTTATTTAGCAAAAAGTGGAAAACTTGGCAAAAACATTGTTTAAAATGAGTGCAAGACTTGTAAAAACCCCAGAATAACTCTGTTTTGCAGTCAGAAGCCTGGGAAACACAAAACAGATGTTTTGCCTGGCCTTACTTACTCAGCCAGATCTCTCCTTGCTATGCAGGCAGCTGTACCACATGTCTTTTCTGAGAAAGAAATAGTGCTTTCCTTTGGCGCTACCGCGTCATTCTCACTGACCAGCCAGACACTGTCATCAGATGAAGATGGCTTCTGTCATCTTTCCAAGCTACCTAAGTCTGCAGAATCTCCTTGAGGTTGAGAAGCTCTGTGCTTTGAAAAATAGAGCATTAGGTATAAATTTTCACAAGCCTTGGTTCCTCAGGCAACTCCCAGGGCCACTGAAGTCAAAAAGGTCTACTTGCTGCAATATGTGGTGGCAGTAGAGCTCTCCGTTTGCACCCTGAACAATGCACATATTATTAGAGCTAATGGCAGTGCACGTAATAATATAGCCTTGAGACCGCAACTTGTGAATGCCACCAGAGCAGATAGTTTTATTTTTGTTCATGGGAGAAAGTATGGTGAATAAGAGGAAAATCACTTGAGCTCTCCCTGCTAGATTGCTTAAGAAGGGAAAGGTGAGATCAGGGAATTCTCCCTCCAAATGACATTTGGTGGAATTTTAAGATAATCTGTTGATCCCTGGATCCTCCATTTCATAGAATCACAGAATTGCTTGGGTTGGAAGGGACTTCGAAGATCATCTAGTTCTAGCCCCCCTGCATGCGCAGCAACACTTTCAACTAGATCAGGTCACTCAGAGCCTCACCCAACCCAGACTTGAGAACCTCCAGGAATGGGGCATCCACAACTTCCCTCGGCAACCTGTTCCAGTGCCTCACCACCCTCACAGTAAAGAATTTTTTACTCATATCTAATCTAAAGCTACTGTCTTTCAATTTTAAACCATTCCATCTTGTCCTGTCACTACATGTTCTTGTAAAAAGTTCTTACCCCATCTTTCCTGTAAGATCCCTTCAGGTACAGAAAGGCCACAATTAGATCACCCTGAAGCTATCTCCTTTCCAAGTTGAAGGATACCAGTTCTCTCAACTTTTCCTCTTAGGAGAGGTCCTTGATCCCTCTGATCACCTTGGTGGCCCTCCTCTGGACTTGCTCCAGCAGGTCACAGAATCACATAGTCAGACAATATGCTGAGTTGGAAGGGACTCACAAGGATCATCAAGTCAAACCCTTAGCCCTGCACAGGATCATCCCCAAAAGTCACATTGTGTGCCTGAGAGTATCATCCAAATAGTTCTTGAACCNTTCATCTGTTCATCCTGCAGCCTGTACTGATATCAGAGGTTGCCCCAGCACAGGTGTAGAACCTTGTACTTGGTCTTGTTAAACTGCATGAAGCATTTAGGTGCTGTCTTACCCTGAAAGCACATGATGCCTCTAGCTCACTGTTTTGGGATATTCAGCTCAATGGCCGAGTGATAGGGACACAAATCTGTATAGATGAGTGTTTCACCCAGGATTCACCATCTCCTCTCCTCAGTTCTCTAACAAATGGTTTTTGGTGGTGGGGCTCTTCATCCCTATCTTCCATGTGAAAGTGCTTGTTTAAGTATCTTGCCCTTGGCATGTTTTGTCTGCGAATCCCTAGCGCTCTTCAGCATCTGGGATTTAG